>JABSTQ010007666.1:0-186596 GCA_013358835.2 Ixodes persulcatus
AACATAAGAACGGCGCATACTTTTTCCATATCAAAACACGAAGAAGGTGTGCAGGCTTATGAAGCGTTTTAAAATTGTCCTTCCAAAAGTGTCGGAGCACTACTGTTTCCTTAAATAAATGAAGCAATAAAGGCATCTGCATGTCACTAAACAAATTGTCACTGGATGAAATTGATAGTATCCTTTCAGAATACTATCAATTTAACCCGCCAGGACGCTGTGCAAAAGGCATGAATCGTAACTCCGTATCTCAAAACGCTGCAAGCAAGTGCATGGACAATAATTTTTGTAACAGTGAAAAGTACAAACACGTTTATATTATACATCATGAAAGCCACTTTTCTTAGAGCCGCACATACGTGACCCATGTGTTTATTCCAAGACATGTCAAATTCAAAAATGAGTCCCATATATCTAGTTGACTCTACCCAATACAGGCGCACAAAAGCAGGGTTTACAAGCAGAACTGTGCAGGCAAAAAGGAACATTAAAAAAACCCGGTTTTAAAGGATTTCTAAAACAAATAAGTTGGGTTTTTAGGGGGTTAACCTTTATGCCAGTGGTTCTCAGCCATGGATGTGTCGGGGACCCCTTGCGGACCGCTGGCAGTGATGGGGGACCCTTTCCAGCCGGGGGGGGGGGGGGGGGGGTACGTAAGTAAGTTAACACGTCTGGAGCATGAAACAGGTGCCTTTTATTGCAGTCGTAGTTCCGGAAGCAGGTTGCAAATTAGTCACGGCCGAACTGAACTACAAAAAACGTGCCAAATAAAAAAAAAAGTTTTTTTTGTTGAGGGTCTCGCGGACCCCAGAAGTGGCTTCGCGGACCCCCATTTGAGAACCACTGCTTTATGCAATTAGAACTATAGCAATCCTTTAGGTGGACAACATTTTATTGCAAAATGTTTACAGCTTTGGAAAAGTCTACATGACGTGAAACAAGTAAAGTATCATCTGCATATTGAAATAATTACATTCATAAATAACCGATTCCAAGTCATTAACATAAATATTAAAAAGTAAAGAAGACTGCACCGATCCCTGCGAAACACCGGCTTGTAAAAACTGCGATGTACTGTTTACTTTGCTCACAGAGACGACCTGCGATCCTCTGTCCAACAGATTCGCTAACAATGAATGGAAAGGGCCACGGAAACCGAATTTCCATAGCTTGTCTAGTAAAAGTTCGTGGTTTACCGTATCAAAAGCTTTGCTAACATCCAAGAATGCTGCACAAGAGACCATGTTACCTTCAAATGCCGAATATAACTCATCAGCCACATCTTCCAAAAGTTGCTGTGTGCCACTTCCAGAAACAAAGCCGTACTGCATGCCTGCTGGATAACAGTCAGCACTTCTCAATAAAATTATTCATAATGTAAAAAATGTGTTTCTCAAACATTTGTCTAAGCACGGGTAGAATCGAGATTTGACGGTAAATTTCTATATTTTTAGATTGGCCACCCTTAAATATGGGCCTTACAACGGCAGTCTTCAACTGGTCAGGAATTACGCCCGACTCAATAAAGCTGTTCATCATGAAAATAATAACATCTTTAACATATTCAAAATTACGCTGAAGACAACCGACAGTTATGCCATCTATGCCAGGCGACCTGGTAGGTTTAATGTTGAAGAGCGAAGGGCGCAAATCATCTTCGTTCATTGGAAAGAGAAAAGCGCAGGTCTCGTTATTTTCTATCTCAGCCTCAGACTCAAGCGTATTTTGTGGGACACTGGTGGGATTTCCAAAAAAAGAATTGAAACGTTCCGTTATTTCCGTGAAGTTTTCACCAAAAATACGCTTTATCACGTCGTCCACAGTTCGCCTACAATTCGAACCTCGCAAATAGATAACAATTGACCAAGTCTCCGCAGAGCTGCCACGCGCCTTTGCAAACTTTCCCTTAAAATGTTGCCGTTTCGCGGAACGAAGTAATGCGTTTGCTCTGTTTCTCGCTACACGGAACTCGAAACGTAATTCGTCATCCGTCGGTGCTCGACGGCTACGAGCCCATCGAACGTCTTTTTATTTAATGGCGGCGAGGACGTCCTCATTTAACCAGACACACTCTGGTCTCCGTTTTTTTATTGTCTATTGTCACAGTGTGTTTGGATAAGTCGTGGAAGGATTTCATAAACTCTACGACCATTGCGTGAACATCGAATTCAGAAACTGACTCGTGGAATGACCTCCAGTCGAAGGACGAAATGAGTCTGTCAAGTACACTATTGTCAATGATTTGCATTTTATGTTTATTATCGCTATCTATCCTCGTCTCCGCAATCGTCCCAAACTGACATGCAATAAAATAGCGATCGACAAGTTTTTGGGAGATAACTGATGACATGACCAGAGTACTTCGAGCTCTGACACAAATATGATCAATTGATGACGACACCAATTTATCTACTAAAATTTCTTCTCCCGTAGGAGCATTGATGACGCAGTCCACGCCTTCATTAGCCAGTATGTTGAAATAGTCACATACCTCAGACCTATCCTGCTTCTCTGTGTCTATGTTGAGATCTCCCACCAAACAAAACTGTCCCCTGTTATTCACCTCTGGCAGCATTTCCTTTAATTCGTCCAGAAAGCCCCTCACACTTCGGGAGGGAGGCCCATAACCGGCCAACAAAAAAACTTCGAAGCAAACATTTTCAATTTTGAGGGCGATAGTTTCCGTGAGTAATAAATGAATCGCGCTTAGTAACCAGCCACGTGTCTTTCACAAAAACCACAATACCCCCACCCCCCGTTTTTGATCGCGAAAACCAGGAGTTCCGTTAGTACAAAAACGTCCGTATTTACCATTACATCCTTAGTGAAAACTTTAAAGAGGTCCCAATATTTTCTTATGCTTCGTATATTCACATGTATTACCAGGAAAAGATGTTGCTTAATGCTTAGCCATTTTTTTAGGACACTGAAATCTTCGCATTGTTGAAAAAGAGCCGTTATTTCTCTAGCGCATGCTTCCGACGTCGTCCACAGTGTTCACTCGAATAATTAGAGCGCCTTCCTCCTTTTTTGTGAAAAGCTTGCCCCCCTTGACCCACACAAATTTAAAATGTACTTCCTTCGCCTTTTTTCTGGCCATCCAGAAAAGTTCTCCGTTAGACGTGTAAGGTTTTCATTAAAGGGCCTCTGACACGCAAAAAAAAAATATTTCTTTTTTTATGCTAGGCGTTAAAATGGCATATCAGGACATAACAAAAAAATTGTTGCACTATAGAGTTGCGTAGTTTGTTTATAAAAAATAAAAATATGAGGCCCAATTCAAAGTTCCCGCCGTGCACTGTGACGTAACAGTGTACCGCAAGGTGTCGGGGCGGTCAGAAGGGGGGCATCGCCGGAAGTCACGTGAGTTGTATCCCTCCTCGTGCTTACCGCGAGCGCGTGTAATATTTTTTTAAATATTTTTGTTATTCTCCGCATCTCCACGAGCGATCCAAGCAGACAAGGTTTCTTTTATTTGTTTTTCATCGCTTAATGTTACTGTAAAGGTAGAAGAAGCGGAGTCAGTGAATGGACCTCTTGGCGAATATGTGCCACCTAGACACGCGAATCGGTTCGAGACTAGGTGACTGGAAAACAACGCGCGCCCAAGGCCTCTCCCACCCGTTCCACACCCAAAACGTCAGCTACATCCTGTTCACCCATTGAGGCGATGTGACCAAGATACGGCTCCTCCAAGCTCACCTTTGTCCCCATCGTGCGTAATCTTCCGCCCCGAGGTCGACACAACGAAACCGCTCAAAGGCGAGAAATGCAAGATGGCGGATTGTTTGGAACTAGATACTCTCGAACCCAGGCGCATGAAATACTCCGCGCATGCGCACCGCATATTTCTACAAAAGGTCCATTGACGTGATCAACTACAATGTCTAGAAGGTTCTATGTGAGGGACTGTCCCAGTATTTCAGAAACTGAAGAAGAGATCACACCGCATGCATTTCTCAGAGACATACATCGGCCGCATGTGCACCTAGTAAACAAGTTCTACTCATGTTCTAGACAAAATACGTACTTTGTGCTCGACGTTTACTTGTGCTTGGTACACTCACCAGTTCGTATTCTTTAGACGGCAGGCATCTTCAGCCTGGAGAGTATCCGATGATTCAACGACCTCGGTGTCTCAACCTTCAGCAATGCGATCGGGCGTGTCGTATGCTAGCAATCCTAATTTCTGCGAGCGTTCTAAAAATTTTCTTTTCAAAACTTGATAGCTTGTTTTGCGCCCAGTATAGCCCTGGATCACCGGACTGACGGTATGCACTCGTACACTGGCTTGTACTCGCAACGCTTTCATCATTGACCTCCATCACGTCGATCCACTGACTCTTCGTCCTCAAATTTTACAGCACGCAAACTAACCAACGGTGCAGGGATAAAGAGCTAGTGGAACAACTGAAACTTCATTTTCTACGATCGCTCGTACGAAGATTTGAATAAAAAAAATAAAAGAAGTCTTAGGCGCGGTCGCGGAGAGCACGAGGAGTGAAACTCACGTGACTTCCGGTGAACCCACTTTTAGTGACATAGGTCGATGCCTCCCTTCTGACCGCCCCGACACCTTGTGGTACACTGTTACGTCACAGTGCACGGCGGGAACTTTGAATTGGGCCTCGTATTTCTATTTTTCATAAAAAAACTACGCAACTTTATAGTGAAACAATTTTTTTGTAATGTCCTGATATGCCATTTCAACGCCTAGCATGAAAAAAAAAATTTTTTTTTTGCGTGTCAGAGGTTCTTTAAAATAAATCTTTGGTAGGTCTCCCGATTGGTTTAGCGTACGCAGCAAACCACGACAGCCCATCCACGCTTCCCAGACCCTCAAGGATGAAAACCTTATCAATATGGCAGGCACGACGTCGCGCTTCGACGATAGCCTGTGAATAGCAAGAACGTCAGTTTCCAAGAGACGAGGAAGGTTCAATTTCGCTGCGAGATCGGCAATGACCGTTTTTAAATCTTCGCCCCGGTACAAAGGAACATTCATATATTCATACAGGAGTGCGGGGGAAATCAAAGCCAACAGTGGCTTTTGTGACGCAGCCCAAAAATAATAAAAACAGGTGGAATGTCCGAGAACACAGTCAGTAAACATTAGCACAGATAAAGAAGAGAACCGGAAAGAAAACGAAGATAAAGCAGTGTTAGGAGTGCACAAGACAAGATGACTAATATATACACAAATGGAAATATAGACACCATTGTGAAACGACAAAGAACAAAGTCAGTACAAAATTCGCAAACATAAAGCAAAGTGGACGTTAAAAAACGAGAATAAACAGTTAGGATGCACAAAACATGAATAATATGTACACAAATACATATGCACTAAATATAAACATTGTTATGTAATCTCTCCTCCAGAAAGATAAAGTTTCATACTTTTCTTCAGCTGGCTTAAAGAATTAGCCTGCAGAATTTCAGAGTGCAAATTGTTAAATGTCTCAGACACATAATATTTGCGCGTATTCCTACCGTATCGAGTACGGAAAAAAAGGAATTTTAAAATTTTCTTGAAAACGAAGGGAATGAGTAGGTACGTTTTTTCTTTTGAAATCATCAGACCAGAAGTAACGTTGGACAACAGTTCGAGTAAACAAATTTTTGAGACATGGGAATTAAAGAAAATTAAACAGGTCACTGTCATCAGGTTTTTTCAAGCCATAAGATACACTTTTTAAAATATTTTTCAAAATGCTATCTATTTTACCATGCCACTGTGCAGAACAGTTTCCAAAGACTGTAATCCCATACCTTAACACGCTATATGCAAGCGTGTGGGCGATTATTTTACGTACCGGAAAAGGCATAAGCGATTTGGTGTTATATAAAAGGCAACTTACACTCCTTAGCTTTGCACAAAGTGACATGAACTGAGCATTCCAAGTTAGGCCGCAGTCAAATAAAATTCCAAGGTACTTGTCAGATTCAACATTTTCCAATGAAACACACTTGCATGGTACAGATTTTGAGTGATGTAAAGCAAAAGGGAAATCCAGACGCACGTATTTAAGGGGATTATGGAAACAGATAAGTTTAGTCTTATTTACGTTAACGTCCATAAGGTTTCGCTGAAACCAGTCGATGACTGTAGTCGCAGCACACTGCAGTAAGCGGGTGGCATTTTCTAAATTAAGATGTCGAGTGACTATTACGGTATCGTCCGCATATTGATAAAGCTTGGTTTCAGAGAGAGATGTTGAAATATCATTAACAAACAGATTATATAGAAGTGGAGACAGAATTGAGCCCTGTGGTACCCCTGCTCTTAACATTGTTGGCGGACTGCGGGACTCAGCTGCAATTACAAGCTGTGAGCGATTCATAAGGTAATTGGACAAAAAAGAAAAAAACGGGCCACGAAAGCCGTAGCTATACAGCTTTTTCAGGAGGACTGAATGGCTGACCGTATCAAACGCTTTAGATACGTATAAAAAAAGGGTACAGCTAACAAGATTTCTTTCAGAACCGGAAAAGAGTAAATCTGAAAAGTCTTCCAGCAGAGGTTGAGTTCCTTTTCCCCGAATAAAACCAAACTGACTAGGTGAGAGGACATTATGCACGTCTAGAAAGGATGACATAACTTGGAATACGTGTTTTTCTAGGATTTGAACAATAATTGGTAATATAGAAATTGGGCGGTAATTTTCAATCTTATTCGCTAATAATAATAATAATAATAATAATAATAATAATAATAATAATAATAATAATAATAATAATAATAATAATAAATTTAATTTCGCATATCTTTAATACAAAATAAAGTAACGGGTCTGTCGAAGCCAGTGGAGGCTTGAGGGACAGAACCCAACAAGTCAAATGAGACAAATTGCGAAGAAGTCCTAGGAACACATAGGAAGCGAAAAGATGTGACAATGATTTCAGCGAAATAATCAGTCAAAATAACAGTGGACAAATTAAAAAAAAACACAAAGGACAGTAATGAACGGAACTGTACAACAAAATTACACTGAGAAATTGTTCAACGATTTTTTTCAATTTTCTCTTAGTAGTAGATTTAAAAAAGGAATCAGGCAGTTTATTAAATATATATGGCACATAGTAGGAACGAACTCGCTTACCATATCTCGTATAACACCGGGGGTTATAAAACGATCTGAGCTACGCAAATCCCTGCTAGACACAAGGGGATTCTTGAAATCATTACACCAAAAATGAGAGATCACAACACATTGAAGATGGAGTGCACAAAAGTTCGGCAACTGTAAAGCCTCGAAGCCTGCACCTAATAAAAGATCAAAATGATACCCAACGCTTTTTAACAAACTTTTAAGAATAAGGTCCATTTTAGTTTTACAAGCTTCTGTGCAGTTATTTATTATTTATTTACATTGTACCTACATCGCCCTGTGGGCATTATTGTAGGGGGGTTTTAGAAAACATTATAACAAGTGGAAAAAGAAAACGTCATTATCATCAATGGACACAATATCTTCCGGGAGGTCCTTCCACTCTCTCGCGGTTTTGACAACGAATGAATTCGCAAAACTGTCAGTCCTGTAAGTGGGAACAGTAACCTTTTTAGAATGATCACAACGGGAAGAAACGTAGGATGGCTCCATAAGATAAGTGGCTTTATCAATTCCTGTTCTGTTGTGAAAGACACGGTGAAAGAATTTTAGTCTTAGTTTTTTTCTTCTACATTCGAGTGTTTCCCATCCCAGCATGGCCTTCATAACTGTAACACTAGCATAAGGGTCATAGTTGTTCAGTACAAAACGCGCGGCCTAATTTTGAATTTTTTCTAGTTTATTGATAAGAAAGTCGTGATAAGGGTCCCACACAACGCACGCGTAATCAAGGATCGTTCTTACCAAAGAAAAATAAAGTGTTTCTTTAACGTTTCGCGACGCGGATCTAAAATTTCGACGGATAAAATAAAACATTTTACTAGCCTTTCCGATTGTACGTTCTATATGGCTTTTCCATTTTAGGGAATCCGCAAATAGCACTCCTAGGTAAACATACTCGAACACAGTACATAAAACGGTCTTGTTGATTAGGTAGCTATGAGAATCGTGCAGCTTACTTCTCGAGAAACGAATATGTTTGCATTTACTTAAATTTAGGCTCATTTTTCATTGATTGCACCAAGAAGATAAAATATTTATGCCGGTTTGTAATATGGCCAGGTCGTCTGACGTGTTTATTTCTCTGTACAATACGCAGTCATCGGCGAACAGTTTAATATGAGACTATGTTTTCGGTGATATCATTTATGTATATGAGAAAACGTAAAGGCCCTAAGACACTTTCTTGTGGCACACCCGACGTAACCCGAGTTGATGTGGATATAGTACCGTTTAAAACAACCCGCTGCTCTCGACCTTCTAAATAATTTTGTATCCAGTTCAGGACGTTTAGATCTATGTTTAGCAAAGCCAATTTATACAATAATAACTGATGGGGGACCGTGTCAAATGCCTTTCGAAAGTCTAAGAACACGCAGTCGACATATTTCCTGCTGTCTAGTGATCTGGATATATGGTGATAAAATTCTACCAGCTGGGTGTTGCAAGAGTAGCCGCTTCGAAAACCATGCTGGGAGGGGGAAAAGAAGTGTAATGAATTCAGGAACGAGTAAAGGTTACTATAAATAATGTGCTCAAACAACTTACATGAGATCGATGTCAACGAAATAGGGCGATAATTTTCAACACTGGCTTTAGATCCCGATTTAAAAACTGGTGTAACGTTTGCCATCTTCCAATCCATTGGAACCATCCCCGTCCTTAAAGTTTCACTGAATATAACAAAAAGATAACGCGCTATAGATTCACTGCACTTAAGAAAAATAACAGGGGAAATGCCATCAGGTCCGACAGCCTTGGTTGCATCAATTCCGTGCAGCAACTTCACTATACCGTTCATGTCAATTGTAATGCTGGGCATTCCGCTTTGCTGCGTTTGGTAAGCCACTGGAGATACCAGATGCGGAGAGTCTTCCGAAAATACCGACTTAAAATACGAGTTAAAGCATTCAACCTTCGCGTTATCAGACACCACAGTACCACCATCAACTTTCAACGCAGGAATAGAAGTGTCTTCCTTTCTGTTCGCGTTAACAAACTTCCAGAATTCTTTAGGGTTTCTTTTTAGATTTTCGTTAAACTTGTCAAAGAACACTTTTTTGTTTAATTTTATTTGCAATTTGAGAAGCCTGCTAATCTCTTTGTACTTCTGCTCAGTTTGGACTGACGAACTTTTGGTAAGCGTTTTGTAAGCACGTCTCGCTTTACCTATAAGTCTGCGAATTTCTACATTAAACCAAGGTTTATTTTTTTTACGCTTCCTTATTTGTTTCGATGGAATATACACCTCCGCAAGCTCTAATATTTTATTTCTAAAAGCATGCCATATAGTTTTGACGTCACTATTCTCGGACAGACGACTAAATGTATAAAAACAGGATTCAAGCTCTGCTTCGATCGCTTCGTAATTACCTTTGTCGTACAAAAATACTTTCCGTGGACACTCCGCTTGCTTTCGCGTTCCGGGCTCCGAGAGCTTAGCAACAACCGCGCAGTGATCACTTATGCTGGGAAGTACAGCAAATGATGGGAAGTACACCAAATAATGTGATTCCATTATTTAATTTAATAATAATAATAATAATAATAATAATAATATATTCCAGTTTCATGTTTGTTTTCGATATTTTCGGGCCCGTCAAAGCCAAAGTAGGCTTGTGGGACATGGCCCGGAAGAGGTAGTAAGTGATTATATACATCTAGTTAACAAACTAACACCGATAAACAATCATAGTTGTCCGGGGTGGGGGAGGGGGGGGGAGGGGAGGCGGCGGGCAGTCAGTCACTTTGTGCCAACGAGGTAAAGGGGCTTAGAGCGATAAACCGGGGTTCCGGTCTGCACTCAAAAGTGACCCCCATAAGGCCGCTGCCATTTTACGCCAATTTGACCACTCGTTACGTCACCAAACCAAAAACGTGACGTGACAGGAAAGATGGCAGCGCCCATGCAGCGGCTGGCCCCAGCTGGGCCGGAGCATTGGCCGGAGCTTGTCGGATGCTTTGCTCGTTGTCGTTCGTCTCGGCGAGTTGATTTCAGACGCGGAAGCCGTCATATGAGGCCGGTCGAAAACGACATCAGAGTTTAGCGTGGCGTCTGACGTAGGTATAACGTTAAAACATGGAGGAACGGTGTGCATTTCGCTGGTGACCGACGGGGATATTGCCACGAAAGAGACAATCGGCCCTACGTTGCTCGGACCTCAGATTAATTCGGGTACCGCTTGGATTAATTTTAAGGCGACGTTTCTGTGCTCTCGTTGACCATCGAAATCTTTGAGGTCTGCAGTGAAGCCTGTGCATTATATTTGGATACACAGTTTCGTGACGGAAATTGCGTGAGTCCTGCTTGGCAGTGTGCAATCGTGGTGCCGCTTCGTTCAAATGACCGAACGCTCACTTTGGTTGTGCGGTGCACCGGAGAGCTGCCTTGAAGCTTGTAGTTCCCGTGCCGTGCTAAATGATACTGTGCTGCTTCCCAAATTGTTCCGGCGTAGACGTGCACTTTCACGGAGCACAGGTGCGCGGCGCACCGAAGAGCTGCCTTCAAGCTGGTAGTTCCTGTGCCGTAGTTTAGGTGGTGCTGTGCTGCTTCCTAAATTGTTCTGGCGTAGACGTGCACTTTCACGGAGCACAGGTGTTGCAGTTGGTATTGATTCCGCTGGCCTGTCGCACATATCGTCGATACAAAAGTTTTATCAACACTCGTTACGCGAATAGCAAGCTGTATGAACATTTCATCGCGCGTGTAACCTACCCAGTCCATCCATTCAAGCCGCTTTGCGACGACAGTCTGCAGCGGCTCACTACCAGAAAAGTGATCCCACATCCATTTCAGTTCAACCCGCCCACAGCAGTCGCCAAACCCCGAAGGAGACGATTTATTCGGACAGAATGGAACTAAAGCAGTACGTGCAATTTCTTTAGTGGTCAGGATAGACTCTTTTCTGGCTGTTTTGTTATATTGTCACGGATGCTTGCTCCAGTTCTATTTTCTATCAATATTTACTATTCTGGAAAGTTCCAGGCCATGCTCAGCTACCATCGTATGTTCTGGTGGAGGTGGTGTGCACTTTACCCATAACCCTTCACTCTGTGTCGACCCTGGCGGCTCCTCAGCCGAGTTGCCCGATAACAAGACACGGGTGGCGGATTATCCCGCGCCTTAAACCCCCGGCGAGCCGGGAACCAATTCCTATCCCGAGTCCGGCAGAAAAACCGCAAGACGAGAGAGTACCATAAGGACGAACCTCGGAAATACACCACGAAGAACCTGAAATCTGAGCCAGTCGCTGCTACCAGCAAGAACCACCGGAATTCGGCCTTTTGCCAGAAACACCGAAGCTGACTAAGCCAACAATGACAAACCTGTAGCAGCAAACCTCGTCCGCTCCCACCATTGTTTGCATGCCCGTCGCACCTCGCACTCCGATGCCCTTTCACGCAAGGTGTATGAAGACGTCGAGAGCTGGATTGAACAATATGACCGTGTCGCCCGCCACAGTGGATAGACGGACAACCAGCTCCTGCAGAACCTATACTTCTAGTGGAAGAAACTGCCAGGCACTGATTTGAGAACCACGAATCCTCCGTAACGCCGTGAGAAGTTTGCAAGATCGAGCTGAAGTGCACGTTCATCAGGCAACATTGACGAGAGAGAGCCGAATTCCTGATTCTGTCCAGGACACAGCCCCAACCAGAGCGTCATCGCCTTCGTGGAGGATGTTTTGCGCCTGATCGAGCATCCACGCCAACCCTGATGCTACAGAAGACAAGAAGCTAAGAATCCCATGTCCCTCGTGTAAGGAACAACACCTCCGGCAGCCTTGTCCACAACCCCACGACAACAGTCGAAGGGTTTATATCACCGAGGCTTCCAACATCGAATGTGCACTGGAGGCCCGAGCCTGTCAATATCAACAACTCCCCAGCGTCTCGACACTCGAGTTGTCCAGCTGCAACTTCGACGCCAGCCTCCCAGGCATTCGCGACATCATCCACAACGTTGTCCGGGAGGAGATCAGGAAGCTACTTCCTGCCATCAGTTGTCTGGCTTTTATTTTGATTGCCGAGATTGTTTCGGAACAAGTTCGACAGGCGTTTCAACTGGAGACTTCTTTGAGCGAAGCGGCATTTGAAGAACTGAGGGCGACTTATGTCACAAAGTTATGACGACCGCCGCCGGATACCCGTTACTATTCAATGCCATTTCAACGAGACGCCCCAAAGCCGAAGCATTCCCGTCATCGAGGAGAACTAGTGTAGGTCCGCGCTGAACAAAGTACGCCAAGGAAAACGGAGGTGCTGTGAGTGGTCGACCGAAAACCACTCTGCTACCACTGCACAAGCCCGACCCTGTCTACTGGAGGCGCTCGTACCAATAAATTGGCCTGCAAGGGCTCGAGCCGAACGACCCTCGACCACGTCTCGACGAGCGTCCACGAAACATTGAGGATTATCTTCGGCGGATTTTGTCCCTGGTGCCGACATTACCCCTTCATCTGGACGGGAGTTAAGCACGACAAAGCAGGTGAGCGGCAATGCAAGGACAGTTGATTTGGTGTCGGTTGTCGTCGAAGGACAATACCTAATAATTTGCTGACACTAATTATCTGTGTCCATGCCACGAAGCACACAATTTCCAACCTTGAGGGAGAATGCCGCTGAGTGACTTGAAGAAATAGAATGGTTAGTTGTTCTCAAAAGAGGACTCCAAGCATCACCAGACTTCACTTTGCCACACGAGACTTACACAAGTTGCAGTGGTCGCGGGATGCAGAAAAAATCGCCTTGACAAAATGGAAGTGAGATGGCTTGGATGGCAAACAAACATTGTTGCCAGCTATCAATTCAACGGTACAACAAAAGGCACAGCCACTTAAGCAATACATGCCTGAGCTACCAGGAAAATTTGCGGATTAGAAGCCAGCCTTGCAGCTTCAGTGCATCAGATGTCAGTGGCCGCACATGACGTATGATTACAAGACGGCATCAGTCGGTCAGTTGCCACTCGACCAAACTGAACACCGACGTGCCAGGAGCGTCATCCGACAACAAAGAGCACAGGTACTACGCCTGAACACTGTTGCGTTGTCACGCGTGAGCGCAGCAAGAACGCGCGAATGTTGATAGCCGCCGCGCCAAAAGCGATATCTTCGGTATCGCACTTTTTCTTTCATTTGTTCTTGGCAGCAGCCGATAAAAGTCGGTCGCGCCGCCGCCGGTATTGTTCTTCGGTTTTCGTCTGTCGGCGAGCTTGCCTTGATTAAAACGTCCGTCTGCCCTGCTCCTGGTGTCGTCTTCTCGCCGTGGCCTGGAGTCCTGCTCGGCCAAACGCAACAACACCTTACACAAGACTGTCGCAGAAAGAACACGTTATGGAACCATTTGCAAAGAACCAATAATTATGTAATCAAGTGGAAAAAAATATTTGATACACTAACCAAATAAACATATTTCCGCTCGCCTTTACGCCTTCAGAGTCTATACACAATGAATTGTGTTCACCGCGCATGCTGGACCTTTGGAGGACATTCGCATCTCTGACCCCTCAATATTAATTAATGGGACATACGAGACCGGCAGAATGGTTGCACTGGGCTGCACTCGTTCCACTTCTCTTGAACATCTGGCGCATCCGAAAACCAACTCCAGTGATGTGAAAATGTTATTTTTTAATTTATTCCCTCCAGGGACCTTTGTAGGAATTGCAGAGGGGATACTTAAAACTATACACATGATAATAGCATTAAAGCACACTGTTGTAACTTGTTAATTGCAAAAACACACACACCTCAAAGCATCTTGTTTAATAGTATATGTTGATGCATTGTTATATAGCAGGACACTTCCTAAACGTATGACACAATAGACCATTTGCAAAACCGCATGAAGCAACACAACTGTCACCATTTTTTTTTTCAGCGTAAAGCACGCGAATGGGCCCCAGTTCACGTCAAACGCGAATGCAGCATTCGAGTCCAATAGGCGCTCACCCGAGTTCACAGTCATGGCGGACATAACATTCTTGTTGAACAAATGCCCAAGGTATGAAGGCCATGTGTAATTAGAGTAGTAGCTACTGTAATTCATTTCATCACAATTTGGCAAACAGCAAAGGCTGTAGTCTCTGTGAGTCAATATGCACGTTGGAGAGAGGCACATGACAACATATCATCGGAGTGCTCGTCTGCACAGATTTGTCGCACACCTTCACTCCGTCTCTCTGATTGGCTCGAGGGGGCTGTGGCGGTTGCCCTTTTCTAAGTTCTAGCGAAACAAGGTATAGGCAGCCTACACCTTTGAAAAAAGTCTATTGAAGAGACCGAAAGGAATAGTAGTCAACATTTTTCAACAAGAGTGCTCTTCGGGCAAGGGAAGAACACAAATATGAATAACCTTGTCCAGGTAATTAGAACAAGTAAATAATTGACCGACTAATACAATGCACTCTGGATGAAAAAAAGTATTGCTGCAATAAATCCTACGAAAGAGAAAAATGTGCAATCAATCTATGCGTGCACCAAAATGGTTGTTCTTATAGCAAGTCGAATAGCTTTGAAGCAGGTGCCTGCAACAATTTATGCATTCCCACTCAATAAAACGTCGTCCTCGCAGTTGAAAATAAGTGTGCACTTCGCATTCACAAAAAAGGAAGAAAAGCGATGGAATGTAGAATCGTCAATTAGCACAAAAGGTTAAAAATCGCAGGAGCTCCTCGCTAAAAGTTTATGTTATTCGGTGACGCAGGGCTGAAACAACTTCCCCTATGCCCTAATATGACGTATACCTTTCGCTTCGATTCTCAGACGTTCAAACGAAGCTAGAAAAATGCTAATATTTTATGCTAGGAGTTGAATCGTAAAATTGTTGATAAGCGCAAAACGTAAAGATCGCAGGAGCCTCCTCGCTAAAAGTTGGCTGTGATTATGCATTTACCTCGGGCTGAAACGATTTCCCCTAGGCCCTACGTCCGACGCATACATTTCGCGTCGAATCTCAGACATTCCAACGTTCAAACAAAGCTAAGAGAATGCGAACATTTTATGCTAAAAGCACTCAAAGTTCTATCGATCCTCGAACACATCCGGGAATCCGAGCACCGGTACGGCGATACGGCTGATGCTGTCTCACAGGCGTTAATATCCAGATGATCAAGAGCGATCTTGCGCCAAAAGTCTATGAAGTCTTATTCTTTCATTTTTTCACATTATACCTGCGTCAGCGAGCACGAAAAAGCCTGAAGTCGTCGGAAAGCAGCTGCACATCTCGGCTACCACGCACAGAACAAACTCGCATCCGCCAGCTCTGGGCGCTGCCATCTTACCGATGACATCATGGCTCTTGTGAGGTCACTTGACGAGTTGTCACTTTTGCGTACAACATGGCGGCAACCGGGGGCATGCCACTTCCGAACTTCCGTTTTATCACTCCAAGCCCCTCTACCTCGTTGGTTTGGCTGCCGTTGGGGTTCCACAGGCTTCGAGAATCACTTCCTTTTTACGTTTTAGCCATTTTAGCACATACTTTAGATATCTTCCTTACGAATACCATGTTCAAGAATAGCAAGCGATGACTGAGAGCTGGGAGACGCTGCGTCTTACCAACACCCGTAAGTTGCGGACAGCCCATCAACGATTGCTTCAAGCGCCGGCGAGTAAGTTTCTTTTGTTTCTGCGAAGTGCGCCGCTGTTTCAAACTTTGTCGTGTGCCATGTGCTTGTTAAGCTATGCTTGATTTTAACAGTGCTTCTGGCCGGTGTTATTTCATTATTTGAAAAGAGTGTACCTTTTTCAAAACCTATGGCTCGCTCCGCAAGGTGAAAAAGGTTCGCGTGCGGCGGAACCGAGAGGCTGTTCTGGGTGCGGTCCGACGACATTCATCCGACGACGCTTTTGCGTGGCGTTCAAGTGCAGTCAGACGGCAGTTCAAGCAATTAGCAGTCATGCTAGTTCTGCCGTTTGGTCCCAACAGCCGCTCGCCACCGACTCGTTACAAGAGCGAGCAGCATGGTTTCTTGCCAATTCTTATATCTGTGGCGTCGAGACGCGTGGACTCTTTGCGTATGCTGAAGCGTCACGCTTTCGAAGTTTACAATTGTGTGATGCAAATAAAGTGAGTTTTGATGTCACGTTTTTCAGTCGCGACGAAAGCCGCTACAAAAAGCGGAGCAGCAAGAAAAATGCAAAAGCATTAAAAAATGTGAAAAGACCCTGAATATTCGACGGAGTTGAAAGACTACCGACGTGCCAACTCGCACAGTTATTTTGTCTGTCAAAGAATTAGAGCCAATAGTAGTAAATTGAATAAATTCCAACATTTAATTGGTTTTAAATTTGTAAAGCTCTATTGCTTTTATAATATCATAATGTGTAAATGTATAGGACAGTTCATAGGAGCAGTTCGTGTCCAACCCATTATATTGTACATTTTCTCTAAATGCTCAAAGTTATATAAAAAATGCTCATCATAAATTAAGCCTCACCACTGAATGTACAATAGCGTGTGGCTTTAATGTATGTTCTCACCAAAATAAAAATATGCATTCAAAAGGAGCCAAAGATTGTGTTTTCCCTCTGTTAGAGCTTTTTTTTTTTTTAGTTAAACGCAAAACGTAGATGTGTACGTCTAAAAGTGTCGAATTGACATTTTCCGCAGGGCTGGCAAGCCTGACTCAGTTTGGCTGGCAGCTTGCACCCCATGGGAACTGTATCACAAAAGTGAGAGTGACGCCCGCCCTGCAGTTTCCCAACGATGGCACAAGGAAGGGGGAACTTCCCCCAAAGTGAATGCAGCGGCAGATGGGTCGTTCCAATGAACCCCCTATACAGATAATACCAAACAAAAAATAAAAAAAAATTATTATTAAAAACGAAGAATGTGAATCGCACGGACAAGGAGGAGGAGATGTACACAGCGCTGTGTTGTGTTCGTATCCTCTGTTCCCATATTCTTCACACTTTATTGTTAATAATTGTTTGCCGACTGGTGCAATCATCACCACTAGTCAACCAAAATATGAATATGCTGCTATTTTTTACACTGCATTTACACTGTGCTTACAGTTGAATCCTACTGTAATGAACGAACGAAAAAAAAACAAGGGTGCAAGCCAGGCACGTAGCCAGCATCTTGATTCGGTGGCGCGCATGACAAAATGCTGTATGAGGGGGATGGGGGAGAAGAGGCCACCAGCAAAATGGAACACTTTCAAGCATTTCAAGCACAGGAGTGTGGTTTAAATGACAGAAATTAACCAATATGTCTCCACCTATTTCGTGTGCTTTTGCATCAGCCCCGTTCCAATTGGTTTTGTGTCAGTGGCAGCTCTATTCCTTGCTTCACCCACTCCCGCAGCGGCACCCGCTCTGCCTCACCACCCTGCTGCTCCCCCCGCCACTGTCCTCCCTCTGGATCAACACAACGTCGCCGCCCCCGCAGCAGCCCCCCCTCCCCCCCCCCCCCCCCCCCTTCGGATCAAGAGCCGACTCCTGCCCCTGCAGCTGTCCCCTTTCTGGATCGCCCCGCCCCCATCCCTGCAGCAGCCCCTCCTCTGGACCAACGGCTCCACCACCACCAGCTCCACCAGCGGCCCTACCTTAAGCCTGTTCACGGCGAAGCTGCAATTCTTGGTAAACCGAGCCATCAAAGACTGATGAATCGAATTGATATCAGTGTTTGTTTGCTCATAGAAGGCAGTTAGGCGGAGACCACGATATTGTTAGCGCGAACAAGCGATGGTGGGTTTTCGCTGCTTTTCTCTTAGAGTCTGAAGGCTGTCATCCAAACTTCTCGTGTCATGGGAAGTGCTAATTTGGGGCACTAGCATGCACGTTAACATATGACCCCAACTAGTTTCTTTTTAAAGTAAACTTAAAACGCGCTGATGTCGCGTTCGCACTAACAGTATCGCGCAGTGTACACACAGGGAAAACATAGATTGCTTGTATTTTATTGTCATGGGCGTAATAAGTGTCTTTGTCATCTGAAACTGCTAACATATAACTATCATTTACCCCCTTATATAAATACAAAAAAAAAGCGTCTTCAGAACAGTCTTTAGTGCCACTTTACCCAAAAGCAACCGAGGAACAACATTCACGGCACCAACACATGCGGGAAGCCAGCGCTTGGGATTAGCTGTCGAGCACCGTGTGTCGTTTGGCCAGGTTGCGAATGATTATGATTATACTTTTGGAATATTTTGGGTGCCTAGAGCTCTGAAATAAGTTATCCCCAAAAATAATCTCAGAAACCTCCTTTAGTGCCCCTCTAACTGTATTGCTGCAGAATGTTGTCCCCGCATACACTACGAGGGGCGTTCATAAAGTTCGTATTATCGGCACAACAAATTGAAAAAAACGGAACAAAACAGGCATCAACATGAGCGCGCGTCCCTCTAGTTTCCGCACAGTATAAACATTGCATACCATAATAGCTCTGAACGCAGCTAGGGAGTCGAAACAAAAATGGCACCACCCGTCGGTGCCAAGCACATGCAGTGATCCGTTTTTTTCATTTGAAGGGAAGTAATGCCGAGGATATTAATTCCAATCTGGAAGCGTGGTTCGGGGACAACACCCAAGTTTATGACGCTTTCTTTAAATGGCGCAGATGCTTCCAGTGTGGCCAGATAAGAGGAAAGCATTTCAAGGACGGCGACCAAGTGATTGCTGAAGTGGAGCGATTCCTGAACACTCGAAACGATGAGTGCTATAACAATAGCTTCCGGCATGTGGTGCATCGCTGGAAAAAGTGGGTAACTTCTGTTGGCGAACAAGTAGAGAATGTCTCAACTCCTACTCGACTTTGATTGCTGAATCTCTATTTCTCCGTGACAATAATGCGAACTTTATGAACGCCCCTCGTATATAGTCCTTTTTAACGTGGAGTTGGTCGTAATCCCAAGATTGTAAGTTAAATAAAGTTCGCCTTGAACAGGCTATAATTTTGCTTTATATCAAACACTTGTGAATCCCTAGTGAGTTTCTGTAAATTCTGCCCAAAATAACGTTGTTTATTGTATCTCACCAAGGCACACTTTCATCATTCATGGACAACACACCAGCCGAACGCAGCAGTCCAGGGTGCAGTGCCAACTCTCTATGAAGTCAGGCAAGGGTATGTAGGTGACTGGTTTACCTTTTTCTGTTTTACATTGTCCTCGTAACTGATTATTTTAAGAAATGAACTGCTACTTATGGCTGAACTGCAATTTTGATCCACGGATTGTGTGTCGCGTGACGCCGTGTCACCGATCACTGCCACCCGTGCTTTGCCCACGGGCGATGGGAATCAAAATAGGCGAACTCTTTTTCTGTAATGATCAACATCAAGAGCGTTCATTCCAGCAGCAGCAGGAGTTACATAAACATAGTCGCCAATCGCCCCTGGGTTTTCTTGAATAGAAGCGGTTGTGGCAGAGTGGAATGGTCAGTGCATCACCGCGTTTTGTTTTGCAGTGCCCTTTTTTTTTGGAGGGGGGGGGGGGGTGTACAGTTTTGTAGGTATCTGGTTTCAAAGTTCAGTTTCAGAACTTGCTGCAAAACTAAATCCATCGGCTCCAGCACAGTGGCAACACTGATGGCATCGTTGCTTTCGTGCCGCTGCAGGGCCTGGGGTACTTATTAGTCTGGCACGTGCCAGCACACCGTGCGACTGCTGAGGAAATGCCTTGAGATGATCATCATTGATACCGCTCGCTCTTAGGAGAAGTGTGGCGCGTTCAACTTTCACCGTTGGTGTTGTCGTTCTTTGCGTTCTGTCTGCGGCAAGTGCCGCAACCGTCATGACCAGAGATTTATCCTCTCCAAAGCGCTCGGCGCTCTAGTCAGTATTGCAACATATCTTGACACACCCCTGACTAAACTATAAGCGCCAAAGCTCAAAGAGGACTGAACACACACCACTTTTTCCTCTGATGCCCGATAACAGTTGACCGACAGGCTTCCCGCTATAAAGCTGATGACATCATGTTTAACATCGGTTTTGCCAGGGTATGTCGTCGCACTAAACCGATATTCGTTGTTTTCTTTTGATTCTACTTCTGTGCAGAGTTGCCCTTGAAGAGGAAACACTTGCTTATGAGTAAATTTGATTGCTACTTTCAAGAGGAAAAAGGCAAATATCTTAAGTACACAGCATGACGTCTGTCTTCCTTTGGAGTGTACAGACACTGGTTATGCTGTAGGTGATAAATATTGCAGTGTGGTACGACTGCTGCCGCTGGTATTTAATCTGTAGTGATGTATAATAGACCGATCTCACCAGCCTGCTTCGCTACGCTGCCGGTGTGCATCGTGGGATCTTTATTTTTTGTGCACACGCGACAACCACGCTGGGGTTCTGAGCGAGCAGAGCAAGAGCCGTCGCGATCTGTGTCGTGCGCTGCCATAAGCATAGAAAGAATTTGTAATGGTGGCATGGCACATGCGCCGAACGGTTAGTGGGATCGGTCTATCGTGAGCCACTAAGATGGTAATCCTGGTCGAAATGGGAGTTGGGGATGAAGGCGAGGCCTTTGGACACCAAAGTTAATGGTGTATTATATCGGGACGCTGTTGAATGCTACCCAATCCTAGGAAAATTCTGGGCCGACATCATTCTTTACTGGAGATATACTTAATGTTAAAAGAAATATTTTCCCCGATAGGTCACATGCAAAACTGGTAAATCCTGGGAAAGAACCGTCAACAGAACTCCTAGTTTTGGTTTCGCTCTGGCACCAGTGAGAAGGCATCAATTAACGTCAACCGTGCCATCATTTCCTTGTTCTTTGCGGATTGTTTTTTATGCACTTGATGTTGAAGGTGCACCATGGCTTCGTCACACCAAGAATAACCAGACTGCGAGAATTGCAGCGATCTGGCTGCACGTGCCACAATGTTCGCTAGCCAATGGATCAGGATTTGTATCAGGATTCAACGCATTACTTCTAGAATCCGGAGAATGTATGTTGCATGCATCCAATTGGAGGAGTCAACTGTTTTTGCCATTTATGCTGGTGTCGAATGCATTCAGAGCAACATAGCAAGCAATTGTGATATGCAACATCGGTTACCCTTATTTTTACGAATGACGTCAAACAAGCCACTACTTTCACGTGGAGGATGGAAAAGTCACTTCCTTTCGTTATTCTTGGTCTGAGATAATTGTAAGAAGGAGAGCGTACTTACTGCACCACACTTGGGAAGAGTAATCCACAATGTGACCATGCAATGACGGTTCGGAGACGATAGCAGACTGCATATCCACCTGGCGCGGTGACAACCCACAACTAGGCGTCCTGTTGACAATTGTTAAGGAGGACATATCAGTTCGAATTACTGTTCGTTGAGACGTCGAAAGACCAAACACAAGGGGTACACAACTGCTCCGAATGTGAATGATCAGTGATGAGAACAATTATGTGAGCTTGAAGATCATTGGTCTGCGAATGTATTTTGCGCTGCACAGTTAGCACAAACACGTCTTTAAATCTTTTTACTCGACAAAGTAATGATGTGCGCCAGGTTTTAACTCTTTTATGCTTGAAAATGTTTAACGAGCCGCCATGTTTAATGGGCAGCCATGTTTAACTCCAAGATATTTTACGAAGTTGAGGCCCATTCTACCACGTTGATAAAATAGTGAAGGCTGAAGCCACATACCTCCTAGAACTCACAGTGACGGAACTGCTGCGCCATTTCCATGGAACTGCGCCGTGGACACAATTCTGCTACATGCAGCGCCAAATTCCGAGGAAGGGCCCCCCTTTTTTTTCCGGATTATCTCCAAGTTTATGGTAGGCTCCTGCTAAAATTTTCCGGTACTAGTTTATTTTTTTTTACGGTAACAATTCAAACGGGAAAAACTGTTGACTCCGTAAAAGCCACCGAAGAAGCAGAGCGAGTGTAAGTGCCCAAAATACAAAGAACGTCTTCCTCCTTTCGATGTGGGTTAGCTTCTAGACTGATCCTTTCGGGTGAGAGAGAAAAAGAATGGAGAAAAAAGCATTGGGGGAATTGGAGTCTTCTTTCCGGCAAAAAGCGGTCTGTACATGTGCACCTTTAGGTCATGCTAACTCTGTCACGCATGTGTGTTGCTGACTTACATTCGAGTGACTAAAGCATCTCGTGTCCTGAAACCGACCAATATCACGAAATGATTTCCGGAAAATCCTGCTTTCTTCAAACAATTTTTCCTTATTATTGCCTGCCTTTTGTTACAGATTAACCAGCTGCGCCGAACCGTGCGCGCAGCTGGCCAAGCAGGCCGCGCGCGCGTGGCCTAACGGTTATCGTACTTGCCTCCCACGCGAAAAGCCAGGGTTCGATTCCTGGGAGCGACGTGTCTTTCGTTTATCCCTGCATTTTAGTGTTCTGGCAAATTCAAGAATCCTGGTGCTTGTTCGAGGTGCGAATGTTCTACGCGTCGGACTTCCCCGCGTCGATTTTTCCAGAAGCTCACGCGTGTACATAAGGGGCTGCGCGTAGCGAGCCACAGTGAGTCTCGCCCCAGCGTTCGACTCTGCTGTTACGCCGACCTCGATGCTCACGACGCTCTGCTTTGTTCTGTTTCTTTCTTTCTTTTATTTTTGGGCACAAGTTCGCCCCATTAAACGTTTCCGTTTCTTCAGTTATCATCGCCTCATCCATTGTCATTCGTGACAATACAACGAACGTCTTCCTCCTTTCGATGTGGGTTAGCTTCTAGACTGCTCCTTTCGGGTGAGAGAGAAAAAGGAATGGAGAGAAAAGCATTGGAGGAATTGGAGTCTTCTTTCCGGCAAAAAGCGGTCTGTACATGTGTACCTTTAGGTCATGCTAACTCTGTCACGCATGTGTGTTGCTGACTTACATTCGAGTGACTAAAGCATCTCGTGTCCTGAAACCGACCAATATCACGAAATCATTTCCGAAAAATCCTGCTTTCTTCAAAAAAGTTTTCCTTATTATTGCCTGCCTTTGGTTACAGATTAACCTCGGATATAATGTCTATCTATCGGAAACAAAGATGAGACACCTTCTGAAGCTTCCGAGTGACCAAAGGATTACAAAAGATGTAACGAGGTGTATCTGGTCTGTCGAGGAGCTGCAGCAACGCAGCGTCACGGGTCAAACCAGCCGTCGCCTGGCCAAAGTTAAAGCTGTAGCCAAGCAAGCCCTGAAGCCAAGGAAGGTGGCAGCAGTGAAAAGTAAACTATATATTTTGGTTTATCTTCAAAATTTAGATATCTGATGTAGAGCTGCCTTTCGAAATGTGTTTATCATGGGCATTCTCTAAAGCTTGAAGAAAACTTTGTTGTTCTGGTTGTAATCTGCCCCCAGCATCAATACCTTGTATGATGGCGAGGCTACCTCGTTTTTCTAATAAGGGGCGGAAGACACCTTTTTGTGACGTTTACAAACAAAAGTTGGAATCAGAATAGATGATTCCAGGAAATTAAAAAAAAACAAAAACAGCCGGGTTCGTGCAGCTGGCAGTTCCAAGATTCAGTTTTTTTTTTTAGATAAATTAGAGTAAGCAAAGTCGTTACTGGCTCGTGTTTTTCGGGTTTTATAGGATTTATCCGAAACCGCAATAAGCGACGGCAAAATGTGTATTAACACAGAGTGTGTTATCGGGCTAGGACATCCGAAAAATCTGCAACAGTTGCTTGCAACGTTTCCTTGCAATGCTGGACCGCTAAACCTTCGATCGTGACGCAGAGTCTTTCCCTCTCTCTCCCTCTCCCGCCCTCCCTCCCTTCCCAAAATATTCTGTGGTTTGTCCGGCTACAACTCGCTCCTCTCCCCTCCTCCCCCTCTCACCCTCCGCTCTCCTTTCCCATGATCTTCCGTGTCGTCGTCCAGGCCCTTCCTCCTCCCCCATCTTTTCCAGGATCTTTCGTGTCGTAAACTAGCTTACATAATAAATTGCAACCCATTTATGACGATAATGAGAAAACCCGAAATTTCAATCGTCATAATCGATTATCGTATCTGGACTAGAAACTGATCATTTCCAGTCTAGAAACTATAGAAACTGATCGTTATAAGCGGTACGTCGTTAAATGTTGTATCGTTGTAAGTTCGTTGCACTGTAATAATAAACGTACTTACATGTGAAATCTGTAGCCCCAATGAGATCTTAGCGTGCAGACATGCGTTAGTACCACGTGAGTTTGGTCACGTGGTCGTGTCTTTGCCGTCTCTGCAAATGTTTCCCGTCGCAGGCTTCGTTTCGGGGTCAGTCTCGGCTCATGCTTGAAGCAAGATTGTATAAACAATATACCGCATTTCGCAAAACAAAATCGCGATCCCGTAAATTTCAGAATCAAGCCGAGTTGGAATGCCCTTTAAAATGATTTTAACGGGCATATGAGGTGATCACCTCATATGGTGTCACGACTTCCCTACAAGACAAATCACACCAAAGATCACCCATATGATGTCACGACCTATATAAGGCGAAACTGAACGTATCACTTTCACCCCATATCACGTGATTTCTCGGGTTATCAGAACCAGCAGGTGACCTAATTCAATCTCACGTATTTCACGTGGCAAACCAATGCAGAGCGTCTGTGGGCTTATTGTTACCGTGAAGGAGCCCTCCAAGACCTCTGCCGAATGTTGCAAGTCTACCATGACTGCAACAAGTAGCACAGTATAATAATTGAATAGGTGCTAAATAAATTTATAGTCGTCTTTATCCTTTCGATAAGCACGGAGATGCATAGAATTCGTTGCGGCTAAGCTGTGCTTAGCTGCACACGTTTTAGAATCAGAAGCAACTTGACCTGCGACAGCGAAGCAGGCGGACCAGCAGCGAACCGCCACATGCGGCTTCGTGCTCGCATTTTCGCGTCGGGAAAGAGGCTATGAGGGCACTCCCTTTTTTAAGCATCGGGGGAGGATAGATGAAAGGATCCGTCGCGCTCGCCAGTACGGCTCAAGATATAGACTGAAGTTGGCAGGCGGTATCTAAAATAGCTTTTTGAATACAGTTTTTATCAGGCGGAAAAGTTTAAGCGTTTATCTTCATTCGAACTTTAGAAAGCAGAACGTCAATTTAACACAACAAAACAAAAAACAAAATGGCCTGAGGATCAGCAAAAATAATTGACTGCTATTATGAACACACACACTGAAATGAACATTCGGCCTCCTATTAGGCTCATGTGCTACGAAAGTGATGAAAGGTATGCAGGCTGTATACCACAAGCTATTCATTAGAAAACACATCAAAATCATAAAATCACAAATACAACAGTAAACAAAAACGTTGTGTCGTGTCCAACTTGATAATCAGAGCCAATGTATCACTCAGCCACCTTCCCGCGTTGAATCAAAACCTCCTAGACAGCTTTAAAGCCTGCGCGTTACGTCACATGACATCACGTCCGGGGGTTTCGCTCGGGCGCTGAATGGATGCGAGTGCCGCGTCAACGTTCGCGTGGGACTCTGAAAGGAAACGCTGACGCGGCACTCGCATCCAATCAGCGCCCGTGCCGGACTCCCGGACGTGACGTCATATGACGTAACGTGCAGGCTTTGCTGTCTAGGAGGTGTAGGTTCAATCCGCTTTCCCCTACCTGTGGGCAAGGTAATAGATCGAATATCGTGGCCTCGCTCACAGCGTGCAAAGCAAGTGCTGCGCCCCACGCGGCGTTTCTCCTGGTCCGCCCGCGTTCACCTTCTCTCAGCTCATAGTGCCTCTGACTGTACATGTGTGCTGCACAAGGCAAAATGAAAAATAGGTTCATAAAACAAATTCTCAAATCGTAGTAAATCATAACTCACACAACACACACATTATGTGCACAGCTAAGTACAGCCCAACTGCAACAGATCATGTGCCCTTCCAGGTTGATCAGAAATATTTTCTTTATCAATAGCTCAGGAATAAAACATGTTTGTAAATAAAACAGGCACCCACCTCTCATAGCGTCAATGTTTCTAGGTGTTAGGGGCTGCAGGCTTGACCTGAAACACTCCTATCGAACAGCTCCGCAGGCTCCCATAGTGATCGGCCGACCATCCTGAGAAAGCGGCCGGGGGTGGCAGCCTTTGTCCACAGCATGTGCGAATGCTGCCTCTCGCATTTCTCGCATTTCCATGTTCAAGATGAATCTGCAGTGTCTAAGATTGTCAAGCAAATGCATATAAGGTGTAGAAATACAGGCAACACTAATGGGCTCTCCACTTTCATCTGCAATCATGTTCCTGGATTGTTTTACCCAAATGCTGAATTGTACATACATATATATATATATATATATAAATTGACTAATTAAGGGGGCACTCTTGAGCGTTCTTAGATGGCCTATTTATGTCCCCAACTGAACCTATGTGCTCTAAGAGTCCAATAAGTCCAAAAGTTCCAATCATGTGCTGCTTGTTTCACTATTACAAATGTGATCAAAGATAGCGAACGTTCCTGAACCGAATCAAGACGAATGGGGTCGAACGGCGAAAGATGCTCGTCAGTCAATCGCGAGCGAGAGCTTCCCTTGCAGACGAGCAGGACTGGTCGGCTGCTTTTGCGCACGTAAAGCCATCACTCGTGATTGTCTGCTGAGTCCAGTTCGTTGCTCGCCTACATTCGGCCGCGTCCGGTGGCGCCATCTGTACGTCTGAGATTCACTATCTTTTATTACATTTTTACTAGTGAAATAAGCAACACAAGATTGTCACTTTAAATTTTTGGGGTACTTGGTGTCGAAACCATTGAGCCGAAGCGCTGATGACTACAAGAAAAAAAAACAATACTTCCCACTTCCCAGTTTCGAATAAAAATCCCCGATAGAAAAAGCAGCTCGCGCTCGGGCCCAGTCCCCCAACGTCCTCGTCTTCTTCTCGCTCCGCTGAAGGGTTTCTTCATCCATCCCCCAAAAGGGAACAAAATTCATTTTTAACCACTTTCTAGCCCGTACACAAGTTGTATTGGGCGTTTTACAACCGCACCAGCGGGAAGTCGGATCTCGTAGACTCGTGCTCTTCCGTCTCTTCCGGAAAACAATGTTTTCACAACTCCCATCTTCCAGAGCTGGCGTGGTTGCTGTCTTTCGTGTAGAATAACCAGGTCCCCAACTTTGAGATGTCCGTTTGACCTCCTTGTCTTGTACAGTGATCGGAGTTTCGTTAGGTACTCCTTTGACCATCGTTGCCAGAACGCTTTCAGGAAGTCTTCTCTGAGTTTCCAGAGCCTTCGCAGCGATTCTGCGTCTCTGTTTTGCAAGTCGGAGCCGGACGGTTTTGGTAACGACGTAAGTCTTTTCCCTGCCGTGAAGTGCGACGGTGATAGTGGCTGAGGCTCTTGCGCTTCACTTTACGCGTGGGTCAATGGTCGAGAATTGATGATTGCTTCCATCTCAGTGAGGAGAGTCACTAACTTTTCTTCAGTCAGGACTCGTCGTCCGATGGCTTTTTTTAAAGAGTTCTTGACTGACCTGATCAAACGCTCATTTCGAAAGACAATGGTAATAGCTATGACGGTGAACAATTTAATTCATTCCCATGCTGCATGGAAGATTTTTCAATAACTCGGGAGGGCGTATTTCAGCAGTTGCTAGAGTTGGATGTAAAGAAGGCTAGTGGGCCTGATGAAATACCGACTGCATTTTTGCAACGATATGCCGAGTGGGTGTCATTTTATCTAGAAGCTATCTTTCAGAAATCTTTGCAAACTCACTCACTACCACAAGATTGGCGTAGTGCAATCGTAATACCTATTTTTAAAGGCGGAGTCCGAGCAATCGTGAATAATTATCGCCCCGTGTCTCTTACCTCTGTGTCATGTAAGCTTCTGGAGCACAATATAGCAAAACATATTATTATTTTTCTTGAAGAGAACCAGTTGCTTTACCCGCATCAACACGGGTTTCGAAGCAATCTTTCCACTGTTACGCAGCTAATCGAAACTATTCACGATTTTTCGTTAGCAATAAACGACCATAGGCAGATATATGTTATTTGTATAGACTTCGCAAAGGCTTTTGATAAGGTTTCTCATAATAAACTACCCTTCAAACTTCGACAAATAGGTATTAGCTCTACAATATTAGAATGGACTGAGGCTTATTTGATCAATCGCAGGCAGGTGGTGCGTGTTGACGATTGTATGTCTTGTTCGTTGGAGGTGTTTTCTGGTGTCCCACAGGGATCTGTGTTGGGACCCTTATTATTTTTGTTGTACATCAACGATATTGCTAGCATTGTGGAGCCAGGCGTAAAAATGAAGCTTTTTGCCGACGATTGTTTACTTTATTCGGTAGTCACAAATGTGAATGAGCAAATTAAAATCAATCGTAGCCTTCAGGCCTTGAACATGTGGTGTGAAAAGTGGGACATGGAAATTAACTATACTAAATCCACATTTACTCATATAACTAAAAAAAAGAGTGCACTTTGTTTTAGGTATAACATTGGAAATAACTTCTTGAACAATGTAAATAGTTTTAAATATTTAGGAGTGACCATAACCCATGATCTAAACTGGCGAAAACATGTGGAAAACGTGTGCTCTAAGGCTTCAAAGAAATTGTACTTCTTAAGACAAAAATTGCACAACGCAACAAAGAACGTTAAGTTAATTGCCTACAAAACATTCGTGAGGTCAGTTCTAGAATATGCATCGGCTGTCTGGAGTCCACATCAGAAAGTCTTGAAGTCCAAATTAGAAAGAATTCAAAGATTAGCTGTCCGCTTTGTTTGTGCTAAATATAAATGGACAGATTCGGTTACATCAATGTTAGACTCATGTGACTTAGAGCTACTGGAGACAAGGAGACAAAAACATCGACTGATATTGTTTTTTCAACTCATCCATGGACAAATTAAGATTAATAAGGACAGCTATGTTAAACTACCATGTAAACGAAGTGACCGATTAAATCACAACCTAGCCATTGAGCCGTTCAATGCCCGTGTTGATGTTTTTCGATACTCATTTTTTCCTGATGTGATTGAGTCCTGGAATACATTGCCTAGTTATATTGTTGACAGGGAAAATGTTCGTGAATTTGAGAGCCTACTTGACGTGTACTATTGTTGTGAAAGATGTTAGGTAATGTGTTTTGTTGTTTTTCCCTCTCTGTAATGACCCTGGCAAGGGTTAACAGTATTTATAAATAAATAAATAAATAAATAAATAAAATCCGCCCCACCACGGGGCACGTTCTGGAATGAACTTCCATTGGATCCTGCTGTTTGCGAAGTAATTACGCGCTTCTTCATCTCGTAGAATATTCCAAAGCTCGTTTAAGTCTTTCTTGCTTTTCTTAAATGCCAACGCATTGTCAGAGTAGATCACCCTTGGCACCCCTCTTCTTGACACAAATCGTCGGAACGAACGCAGGAATGTTTCTGCCGTCATGTCCGGTACCAATTCCAAGTGTACTGCCCAGGTAACTGCACACGTGAACAACGTGAGATATGCCTTCCTCTTTGTTTTCCTCGCTGTGACCCACACGGGTCCCGCAAAGTCAACACCCACGACCTCAAAGGCTTCCGCTTCTGTTACACGATCTGCGGGCAAGGGCGCCATCACTTCTGAAATTGGTCTGGCGTCCAGCCGTTGACATGCGATGCATTTCTTGATTTCTTTTTTTATCATCTGCCGAGCTCTCACGATCCAGTAGCGCTCCCGCAATTGCACGAGTGTGTCACGCACTCCCGCGTGCAATAGTCTACGATGTGCTTCAGTTATCAACAACTTCGAAAGGTGGTCCTCTTTCGGTAGCACAACGGGATGCCTCTCTTCAAAGGATTTATCCGAGAACTGTAGTCTTCTTTGTACCCAAAGTATTCCATCGTTATCAAAAAAAAAAATAGAAATATCTCTGATAGGAGAATCTGGCGGTAGTTTCTTGGCGTCTTGCAGATTCTTTATCTCCTGTTAGAAGGCTCTACGTTGTACATTCTTTATTATATATCTGTGGGCTCTGTTCACTTCTTCCGCGGTTAGGGGTCCAGTTTGAGCGCTAATTCTTTTAGACTTCAGTATAAAGCGGAGTACCCACGCCATTGTTCGCCGAAGTCGCATAGCTGTGCTAAACCGCTCAATTTCTGGAACCATCGTTTGGTCTGCTGTTGCCGTGGGCAACGCTGCCACCTTTTTCTTCTCTGTTTCTTCTATATTGAATTCTTGCGTACCAGACGCCTCTGGCCAGCGCTCTCGTACTGTAAACCAGCTAGGTCTTTTCCACCATACTTCACTGTTGAGCAGCTCCGTGGCTGTGATTCCTCTTGTCACCAGGTCAGCTGGGTCCTCTTTGCCTGGGCAATGTTTCTAAGAGCAAGGATCGGAGTTTCGCTGGATTTCAACGACTCTGTTTCTTACAAACTGTTTCCCGTCGTTTGCTTTTCCGAGGATCCAATGAAGAGCTATCTTCGCATCGGTCCACAAGTGCACTTCGTGGATGTTTTCCTGCAGCTTGGTTTTAATATAGACGCTTAGTCTGGTTGCCAAAAGACATCCCAAAAGTTCTAGCCTCGCTACAGAAATTTCTTTTAGAGGTGCCACTCGGGACTTGCAAAGCAGTATCGTGGATGTCGTGGTGCCGGAATCATTCGTCATAGTTACGTATGCTACGGCTCCATACGCCTGAGGATTTGCTTTGGCAAAGATGTGCAGGTTTGTCTTGATCGCCGCTCCCTCTATTCCCTGTCTGTAGAAACGTGGCACCATGACGTCACATAGCAATGGAAGATCCACACACCATCGGTGCCATTCACTGCGGAGGTCAAGAGGCAGTAGGTCGTTAAAGAACCGTTTGACAATTTTTAAATTCAAAATCACAAAGTACGGAGGAAGTTTACTGCTGCGCACTGTTATGTTTTGTACCAATACGCGCAGTCTCAGGCAGCCGAGCGATGCAAAAGGAAAAAAAAGAAAAACTTTGGCTCCACTCCATAACAAGAAGTGAAAAAGGAAACACGAATGAGTGTGCCATCACCATAGCTCACTACTTTCCCTTTCTGTGTTCAGAAATAGGCATCTATATATCTAACCTCTGCTTTCTTTCGTAGTCTATACGAGCGAAGCGGGCTAGCTTACTATCCCATGGATATGTATTATTGGCACTGCTAAACTGTAATCCGTGGGAAACGGATATCAGATAGCACTGTTGTCACTCTCATCTGCATGTACATTTTTTTTAAAGATAGTACACCTTCTCGTCTTATGGCAGGGTCACCAGCGTCTCTGAATCATCGCTCAGCTGTTTCAACTTATAATGTTCAAAACGGCATATCAAGTGAAACTTGTGAATGCACAACCAAGTATTTCATAAAAGCATGCTATGTAGGAACAGTAGCAAAATGATTTGTTGGCCTAGTTGGTGAAAGGATCTTTTCAGATCCTTTCACTCAATTCCCTTAAATATTTGCAACATTTAACGTTAGGGTCTTTAATGTCTTCGTCTTCCTCATCTTCCGAATTAAAACGTCAGTTGCGAGTAAGCGCTTGTCCTGTGTAGTCTCTCTCTCTTGTCCTTGTCTTTCGCGCTTTTTAATTTTCGTTATGTAGGAACATGCTGAACTTTTACTTGTACTTTTTCATAAACTTCATCGTTGATCCATAATATTGGCCCAACCTTCCTAAATGTGCAGCTGCTTATGTCACTGTATCATTGGTGGAGTCGGCGTTGGTAAACAACACGCTTGGCCAGCGAGCCGCAAAAAATAGTGAACACGTTTATCCGCCGTAGGCATTTTGAGATGGGTATGCTAATGGCAAACAAGGAGGAGACCATTTTCCATCTATTCTTGAATAATGGCCCACCGGACAGAGCAGAACCTCGTTGCTATGTTCACAATTCATATAACTTTCCGGTTATTACGTCCAGACACGATTGTCCAGTTGAGCCCCGAAGAGACACACTTGCTAATTTCCTGTTTGTTGCGTTTGCATTCAAGCCTGTTACATCCAGCCACTGCCAACCGAGCAGTGAGCCGTTCAGCTGTTGCCGCTCTTTTTTCTTTGCTCCGCTTTTCCCCTCGCCCGAGGGGAGCGAGGTCTGGAAGCTAATGTCCATTGAAGACAGGAGGATTCCCCTTCAGGTGAAAAAGAAAAAAAGCAAGGGTCAGTTTCTTCCTCCCTGCTCTTCGTCGGCCTTTAAACTGGACTTAAGAGGTGCTCAAGCTTTAGCAACAGCCTGTTTGTCGTTCCACGTTTTCCATCAAGTGCACGTATCTCCTGTGCTTGGTTGCTCACCTTGCCCAACTCTGCCAGTTATATTTCATGTAGTGTTCTGAGATTTTAACTGTGCGTCTTCCACCCATTGAGCTAGTTTAATGATTGCATCAAATCTGTTTTCCGTCGGTACATGGCCAGGGTCGCCACTTCGTGCTGGGTGCTAAGAAAAGCAGAGGATGCAGGGTTTAAATGGGGTTAGCTTGATGATTTCTGAAATTAGAGATGCGCTGATAGGTCACCACTATTAAATTATAGTTGCTATTAGATTTCATGATTTTGATACCTTGGCACACTCTTAACTCTTACCTTTCCCCCTTTATAACGCGTCGATCACCGGTGATTGACGGGTACGGAGACCAATTTTAAAGCACCCGCTGAGTTTCTCGGGCACGCTGTGCCATCGGTAGGCAGTTTGAAGACTCCAGTTTCAGTTCCTATTTTGGTTGTTACTTTTTTCACGTGGCAGCAACTTTTAAGCTCATCATGAAACCGATGACACGTCGACGTTGATGACAGCCAAGGCCGCGGGCTCGCAAGCATGGCAAATCTCTCCACTCTGTGTGATCGTCCCTCAATTCGTTTGAACTCGCATAGCATAGCATGACGTTAGATCATTAGATTTAAGTTGTGAGAGCTGCAATTGGCGAAAGCAGCCTGGAACGACGGTGGAAGTTCGTCGGCAGGTTTCGTCGTCACGTGCCCCTTTGTTTGTCTGTTTTTGCCTGATCCGAACAGCCAGAAGTTGTACGAAAACAAAGTAGAGCACAAAACAAACATTTTCCTCAAACCTTGTCTTGTGCACTTCTGCTTTACTACTACGAGAAACTGCTTCTCCCAATGGCACGCCAGTCATGAGGGTTCAATGGCTTTTTTTATGGCTCATAACATTTTCATCTAGAACTAATGTTTGGAGCGCCCTTTGTTCTCGAAAAAGGAAACATCTGGTATATTTCGATTTGTTTGTGTGTTTTATTCCTTTCAAAAGATAGGTTTATCTTCACCTGGTTTAGTTCACTTTTTACTACAGTTTTGTGTTTGACAAATAAAATTTTTCATTTTAAATGAAGTCTCTATATTTAAACTTGCACAGTTCAAAAGTACATTCATTTAGCTTGCTTTAATGATGGCATATATTGTAAACTAAATAGTTCCTTCATAAAAATAGCAATCAAATGCCGCAAGAAACAGGCATTTTTCCCGTCGTAAGGAAATGGTTAAAGGACAAATCCACTCAGTTCTGACTTTTTTATGATTATTTTTAAGCATGTCTGCGACACTGAAGCACAAGACATAACTAGTTTTTTTATAGTTTGTATAGTTTTGTAGGTATTGCATCTTAAAATTTCGTTTTGGTTGCATAGCAAAATGGAACTAGTGACTCGAGCATGTTAGCAACACTGATATTCAGCTACACGCCAACGGCATAGCGTAATCGTAGTCCCACACTGCCTTGGTACACACGGCTGGCTCAGTCGGAGCAGGAAATTGAAAACAGAAATATGGTGCACTCCTTTTTTTTTTTTCTTTACTGCTCCACTTTGTAAATATACCCCAAATGAATTAAATGTTAGTGTGCATTTATACGGTTGCTGGTCAAAAGGTAAAATCGACTGCTATGAATAATTTGACACGTTCAGTGCCAGCTGTATTACAATACTTGTTTCTTGCTCACGGGCAAAAAACAAGAATGGAATACAGATGCTATCCCAAGTGGACTATGATAGAGCTATGGTGCGTTTGTGTGTATGTTGCTAAGAGCTGCTGCGGCTTGCTATGGAGAGCCGACTGTTGATATTGCACGAGTTTTATTTACTTTAAGACGTTTCCGCAGGTGCTCCGCACTTGTGTAGTATGCATATTATATAAGTTCGGAACATAAATACAGAGAATTTCTGAAGTATAAAAAACATGTCTAATTTTATACTCATGGCACCCGAATTCGCTTTTGGAACAGCAATTTGATAAATACACACTAAGCTTTACTACATTTGGTGCATATATACAAAGCGGAGCAGTAAAACATTAAAAGAAATTGTGCAGCTTATATTTTGTTTGAAAGCCCTCGTGCAACCGAGCCAGCTTCTTAGTCGTGCGTACTGACGGAGCACGTGACAAAGATTATATCATGCTTTCGATGAGCTGATATACTGGTCGTAAATCATAATTTTAGTAGGGAACTAAGCCTCGCACGAGCATCATTTTTGGATATTTAGGATGGTAGGGCCCGTCCAATGAGTTATCACCAAAACGCACGATCTCAGAAACGTCTTTAGTGCACCTTTAAGTCAGTACCTGTCTTTGTTTTTTTGTGTGCCTGCCCGTTTTGAGTCTTTGTCGTTTGTTCCGTTTGTCTAATCTCCAGAATAAGCCAATAGAGTGAAAACGATAGACAAAATTCCCTGTAGGTTAAGCTACGTACCTCACCTCACAACCTCAGACAGAAAAGAGAGGTGGCCAAGAGGAGGCCACAGCCCCACCAGGTGGAGCAGCCACAGCAGCACCTAGGAGAGCAAATTGAAGGTTAGAGAGACGAGTAACATCAAGACCTTGATTTGCTTATGCGCTTAGGACATAGTGTAGCTTAAATGAAAAAATGTTGGCCGCACCACATAATCCCAAATGACGTGCAATGCAGTATAAATAAAGCACAATATTCTTTCACAACATCAGTCTAGCCCTATGCTAAGGAGCTATGTTAGTAAGAACATTCAACCCCATTTCTTTGTTGTAGTAATTGCAGGAATCATCCATATGCCAAAACAAAACGTATGCTACAGTTGCTAATGGGGTGAGATTTTAGTAATGCATGCCCTCGAAAGGTTTCGCATTTTCACCCCACCAAAAAATTGCTATCACTTATTTTAGGATATGCAGACCTTCAGCCAATCACTTCCACTGTTTTTAAGATTTTTGACGACGCAAATTATTGGAGGTAGTGTCAAATCTTTGTTGCGGCACTTTCAGCGAGGTGACACAAGGGTGCTGAGGTCACTATCATTAAAGTGGTGTGCTGCTTATGATGCTGCCACCGACAGGCTGCTTTATGCACTAAAAAAGTAAAGACTACATTTTGAAATCACGCTTTGAATATAGTAATTAGTCACGTGCGATACTGGCGACCTTACCAACTCTCGTCGTTGCAACTACTCGCATGCCAAGTAAGCAATGACTGTCTCGTGCTACGCTGCAAAAAGAAGTCATGAAATAAAGTTGTCCTGTTCTGTCATCAACCACTTGTTGAGCTGTAAGTCTGGCTATAGTGGTATCACTGTGTTCTCCTGACCCCAAAACAGCGACTTTTGTTCCCTCTGCTCCTGTGTGCAGAGAGTGTGAAAAATGCTTTTTTTTTTTTAAGAGTGGAGGGGCCTGAAGCACGTACATAACAGCACTGGGCAGAGCTTCTCCTTAATAATTGACTTGCTTCACTAGATTCAGATTTTCACCACCTGCAACTACATTATCAGCACTTTAGATTGCAAATACATAATTGGATTTGGGCCCACCAGCACTGTCACACTGTCAGTACATTAACTTCTCCTTTTATGCAGATCAAAAACAAATTAAGTGTTGCAACTTACAGTGAGAGGCGCCTTGGGCAACGACATTGTGTGTGTGTGTGTGTGTGTGTGTGTGCGAGGGGGCCAGGCAAACAGAGTAGAATCTCGATAATATGAATCTCTCCACTCCACCCCCTCCCTCATTGAAAGTTTCCCAAATATTAACCGGCAATGCAGTTTAGCGCCTGCAAAATAAAACACTGGTGGGCCAGGATGGTCCGAGTTGCGGGGACTGCGGGCGTGCGCATTTAAAAACCACTGTGAATGTGGCATTTCGTATCGGCGTGAGCCTTTTTTGGAACCGCTTTTTCTTAAAAGTAAGTCCCGGCTTCACGTCTCTATGACCTCACCGGGTTTCTGTGAAATCTCTCCTACTCCTAAAGTTCCCCCCAAAAATAAACGTCGCTACTGCTGCGTGAAAGACTGCTACAGACACGAAGGTGACTCAAGCGTCAAACTAAACCACTTCCCCTCGAGATCTTGGGAAGCGACACGGCGACCGAAGCGGATGGCTGCAGTGCGACGGATCAAGTGAATTTTACAGTAATTGTTGGAGTGAACGAAAATGTATGTGCAGGCTTGGAAAGTTGTCTGACGAACTCGTTTTGCAGACTACTCGGCAAAATAACAAATTTATACGATTTGTTTTTACGAGTCACTTAGAAAGCCACATAGGGAATTACGGTAGGAACAATCGGGCGGATTGTTGCTTCGCTGCGACGTCGAGAATCGGGCGATCAGGCCTTCAAGCGAGGCCCCCCGGCCCGTTCCGGCACCCGTAATTGTACGTGTGCATAACCGTTCAGCACACGCGCAGTCGCAACCAAAACCCTCCAAACCTGCGATTTCCAAATAGTGGATTTTCGTAGGACATCAAGTTTTGTTTGTTTTGGCAACCAAATTTAATGCTGAGTCTGGTAAAAAATGTGACGGCATGCAAAAAAGAGGATGCAGAATTTTTTTTTCAGAAAAGGCTCATGGCAAAAAGTACATATCCTTCTCACACGTACACTTTGTTGCCTGTCACCCTTTTAAACCAGGCTTGCAGATCACAATACAGCAATTGCGATGTGCGTACTCTTCTTTGGCATGCAGAGTTTGGTTCCAATTACCCACATTTTTTTTTCTAGTGTGTGGGGGCGTCGGGAGAAGAGGACGGCCGAGCAAGGCGCGAGCGGGGGCCAGCAGGGGGCCAGCGCGAGGAAACAGGAAGAGCGTGCTGCACTAGGCTGGCGACGGGCAGGACTGATGGAGTCGTTCTGGCTGGTTTGGCCCATAGCAATCCCCGGAGCCTTCCACCGGCGATGTTCGGACCAATACCGGCGAAAACGGCGAGCCCTGGCCATACCGGCCTAGGCGTAACGATCTCGGGGTGGTTCCGCAGCAAGACTCGGGCTGTGATAGCCAGGAACAGCTTGCCTACGCAGCGCTGGCGTGGGAAGGAAGATCTGCAGGCCTTCACACGTACTGCGACCACAAGTTCGTAACGACGGGCAACAAATATGTTCAGCGGGTTCGGAGTGCCGGCTCTCGAAGACGGACAACCGCGAAGTACAATAAATCGATTCGCTGCCTTCTCGTTGTGTTGTGTCACTCCCTGGGAGACGAGTGAAGTACATACCAATCGGGCGGCGATTATTATAGAGCGACCCCACCAATGGTGAAGACAACACAAACTGGTGTCCAAATGACAAGGATATGCCTGCGGCTGGCTATGCTGGATAACAAAGACTTTCGAACTGATAGCATCGTGGAAATTTTCTTCTGTAAAGCTATACATTCAGGCTCGTATCGTTTACTGAATATCAAGCTACAAGTGTCTCAGCAGATTTAATAATCAAAAATCTCTGAATCGCAATGCAGCAAACACAAAAAGAAACAGAGAAATATTTTTACCTTCCTCTTGACTTCCTCGAATGAACGTTTTTATCCATACTTCGCGCTCTAGCGAGCTGGTGGGCCAAATAAAGTAATTATCACCACACTATTCAACACTCTAAAGTAGGAAAACACAAAATAATGTTCTTGAATGCCGTGCTCCGTAAGCTTACCCCTTAGCTTCCCCTGTCCTCGCGGCCGCCATCGTTGCCCAGTGTGCACAGACGCCGACGACGGTTTCCACCACTTCTAGCGACTCAAAATATTTCCCTTCGTTTTGTTTTAACCCTTTAAGGCACAGTGTTTCTTCCGGAATGCATTCAATATAATAATAATTTTTTGGAATCCAAAGCAATGCTCAGGCTAATTGTTCAAAGTCTCTTACGAGATACATGTTCTGGTTTCGTTTTCGTGGTCTCGAATTTTCGCCGCCAGGGGTTCTTCTGGTACTCTGTCGGCTCTGATGTGCATGGCGGAGCCCAGAACGCGTTCTCGTCCATGCCGTGCTAGGCACTTCGACATGCTGCTACAAAGATAAGCAGTACTTTGCTCTAAAATATGTTAATTTTGCATTTTTGGAAGTTCTGGATTCCATGGTGCAGAGGTATTTTAGCCTAAAACATATGAACGTCAGGAAAAAGTACATAGTAGATATGTGTATCGCGTAAGATTGTAGGAGTGGTAGAAATCGCATAATAGCTGTGTGATTTCACACAGCTTTGATTTGGCAATGTTTCGGTAGTTTTAACCCGATAAATGTTTATCCAGGTAAATAGATTTAACGATAGTTTAGGGGCGGGCGTTCATTCTGAATTTTGCATACCTATGCACGAGACGTCAGCTGTAAAGTATAAATCGCATGCAAGCATTTCGGCGACCAACGAGACAAGCGACGGCGACCCGCTTTGCTGTCGCTCGATCAGTCGCGACTCGCGCGACCAGGTGAACCGCATGAAATCGACGGGAGCAAACGACCAAGACGGTGAGCGACGTCTTCTAGAAATCCAAAAACTGAGCGACGCGACGGGCGAAAGTGAGAAATCTCCGTCGCTCGTCACTGACTTCTCGTCGTTGTCGTTGTCGCTCGTCTCGTCGCTCGCTAAATCGCTTACATGCGGTTCGGCTGTAAATCTTCGTCGCTCGTCGCTGACTCTTGTCACTGTCGCTCGTCTCGACGCTCGCTAAATCGCTTGCACGGTTCAGCCTTAATTGCCGGTGAGAAAGCTCCTGTGTGGTGCGGTTTAGTACATTCCTTTGTTGACCTGTTTACTGATAGAAATATACGCAGTGGTCTTTTCTTTTAGGTTTCGTATTCTACTTCTGCCCGATGGAAATTCCATCGGGATCTTTCTACCAGACACGGACTTGCGATCGTCGCTGTGTGTTTTTGATTCCGGAAGGTGGAACAGTGTCCGATGCGGGATCTAGTGATAGTGATGTGAGTGACGGCGACGACGAGTACTTGCCAACGAAGGGCCTAACAACAAAACTTTCAAGCGATAACAAAACTGAATGCGGAATGCCCGTCTGTCCAGTTCTGCCAACATCAAGAAAGAAACAAAAGTCACCGCAGCAAAGTTTCGACTGGCGAAAGGAATACCGGGGTTTCGTGGAGCCTGCGGAAACCATGTTTACGGCCCCTGATGATGTCAAAAGCCTATTGAAATATTTTCAAGTTTTCATTGATGACAAGCTGCTGACGATGATTGTTGACGAGACAAACCTCTATTCTGTGCGTCAGGCTAGAGCGTCTTTGAACACAGCAGTGGTTGAGATAAAGCAGTCGATTGGCATTTTCCTCACCATAGGAGCAGTGAGGACGGCAGAAAAACGGGGACTATTGCTCGGACAAGCTGCGGTACCCTTTCGTTGCAGATGTCATGCTCCTGAACCGCTTCAAAAAGCTCCGCAGGATGATCCGCTTCGTGTAAGAGGAAGACCCAGATGAAAACATTTTGAAAGTGAGGAAGCTTTTCGATGAGTCTACCACTCAAGGTTGAGGATGAGACGAAACAATTCATTGACGAGATGATGGCACCATACAAATGTACCCGTGCTGGTAACTTGCGCCAGTATGTTCAGCCAAAACCCCTTAAGTGGTTCCATGGTTTATGACATATTGCCCTATGCTCGGAAGGACACTTTCTGCAAGTCGAACTTTACAAGCAAAGAAGAGACTTGGGGCGTTGGAGGAAAAGTCGTCGTAGACCTATGCAAGATTGTTCATCAACTGCAAAGCACGGTGGTGTTTTTCGACTACTTTGCAGTGTTATGCCGGTAAAGTATTTTGAGCAGAAGTTCCAGATCACGTCAATGGGCACTAAACGGAACGTGAGAACTCGAGGATGCCAACCCCAGGTTTACAAAACACTAATCAAGAAAGGACATCGGAGTCTAGTCAAGCAGACTGACAAGAACTCTGGAGTAACCATTATCAAGTGGGTTGATAAAAAGTTGTAACTTTGCGCTGCAACTTTGTTAGTGTTCAGTCTCTCGGATCGGTGAAAATATACTCGAAAGAGGAAAAGTCTAAAGTGGCCAAAACAAGTCCCCGTATCATCCTCGAATACAACGCACAGATGGGCGGGGTGGACCTCGCGGATATGTTGATCGAGCTGTACCGCACACCATTCAAGCGTTACTAAATGCGGCTTTTTGCCCAGACCTTAGAAATTGCTGTGAACAATGCTGGCTGCTCTACCGTCGGGATTGCTATCTGCTGAGAGGGAAACCAGAACTTCCTTTGAAGGATTTCAGATCTCTATTTGCGGATTCTTTAATGAGAGCAGACAATCCAAAGCGTGGACGACCTTCTGGTAGAAGAGGGCCCGCAAAGAAATTCAAGTACCATGTCTAGCCGCGACCTTCTGCGGAAGTGCGGTAAGACGGTGTTGGGAATTGGCCAGTGTTTGCCAAGAAAGGACGCTGCCGACACTGTCCGAGTGGTCAGACACAAGCTCATTGCACTAAATGTGGCATGAGCTTGTGAATTCTCTCTAGTAGGAACTGCTTCCTAAACTTTCACCTGCAACCTCCTTAGGTACCCGAACAGTATAATGCATCTCTCAGGATAAAAGAGCGTGCGGCCTCAACAAGGGTTAATTGTCACTTTGTAAATAATCGCTTGGTGCAATAAGCCCTCTTTCTTTGAATTAAAAGCGTTTCAGATTTTTTCTTCTGATTGTTCTTATGTGCCTTAAAGAGGTAATTGTCAGCAGTGTTGTTGCTTTTGTTTTTGTATTTTTTACACTTGCAATATTAAAGAAATGGAATACAATACTGAACCAAGAAAAGTGTAATCTAAAAGTAACATCCTTTCAAATTAAAAATATTCTTGAAAAATTTGGCGACAGGACACAATGTGATATTTGAACACTTATTTTGGGGCGCAGAGAACAAGAAAATGGCAAGGTCTGTTTAGAACGGTACACTATATTTGTTATGTTTAAAACGTATGCGGCCATCAATTGCACAAACTACATTTTGAGCTTGATTACGATGACCAATCGGGTGAACCAGCACTAATTGGTGTGACCCAGCACCAACTGGAGTGACCGATTAGTGACCCAGTGCCAATTTAATTTAATTGATCCCAATTGGGGCAACCAGTTCGAAACATTGAACCAAATTAGAATGACCAATTAGGTCGCCAAGTGCTACCTGAATTTTATTGGTTTTAATTGGGGTAACTAATTGTTGAATTGGAAACGTCCGGTGTCCGTAAACCAGACATTTTTGCACCGCACTTTTTCCGCTTGACCTTTTCTCCGGATTTGCCAAGGTCCAGGGTCTGTGAACCGGAATTTTCCGCCCTGAACAATTTCCACTTTGCCTTTCCACCGGATTTGGCAAAGTCCGGAACATTAATTTCCGGATTTTTTCTATAATGATTTTAAACCGTGCTCCTATTTTCGAACTGTTTTTAAAGCGGCTTCTTTAAGTGGGTGCCCTTGAATTCTCTCTTTTTTGTAAAAGAAGCTGGAGTGTTTCCGATAAACTAAAATTCTTCGTGTAATGGAAACATACCAAAATTGTCAAAATAACTAATCGAACTGTCCTTTGGAAATAAAAAAACAAACAAAAAAACACTGTTCGCCGGAAGATGATCTCGGTGCCATGTTAAGCACATAAAGACCCTGGGTTGGTCTCTCCTTGCCAATCTCGTCGCTGGAAAACGTACCCCGAAACCAGGGACGCGTACACTGGTTCCCTGCAAAAATCGAATAAAATTCGTATTCTTCCATTTCTTAAATTCGCGATCCTGACCCGTATCTCCATGTGAATTTCCAAAACGTATGGTGTTTCTGATATGAAAAGGATCGTGACAGCCTTATTTATTTCTTGCTTTAAAGTCAGGGTGGGTTTCACATTAGCTGTCAGGATCGGACATAAACTCAGCTCTTGCCTGTCGGGAGTCAGAGTGTAGTAGAGAAGAAAATAGTCTCTTGGGAATGCACCTCGTCTTTTCAATTGAGTCGATGCAGGAAGTTCATATAGTCATTCATATAAAGATCCGGTATAAAATATAAATTTTCCGTCTGCTGAAACCCACCGACGTCCAGTACGCCGTTTTCAGGTTGAAGTGTTCGAATTCGAAGACATTGTGTTCGCGACTTCCCTGAAACGATTAACCTTTTACGAACGCAACGACGAACTTATATGGAACCCGATGAGGATAGAGATCGCCGAGAACAATATGTGACACACGGGGAGAAACGGTTCCGGTTTTGATCTCCACTGCACGTAACAGGTATGATGTGGGAGTGGATTTCAGTCGCCTCTTGATTCCGACACGCACCGTCGGGGCCACTTGAACTGGTCGAATGTACAGAAGGATGCGAAAGGCTGAACAGCGTGCTTTTTTAGAATCGTGGAAGCAGCCAAGACTCTGAAATCTTCGGTATTTTTTCACAACACAATACGGATGTCCACGCCGTTAAGTAGGAGCTTTCACTGCGTGCAAATGCCGCTAAATATCAAACAGAACAGATCGCAAAAGGTAGATCTCTCGGTACGCTTGAAGTGAGCGGGAATTCCCTTGGTATTCGGCCGAATTTCCAGCTTTTCTGATGTATTCACTCTGACTTTTTTGTAGAGAATCGCTGAAAGAAAATGTTCTCTTCTTACCAGGTTTGCGTTAAGCAGAATGTCAAGATAGAAATGATAGGCATAGTTTTCATACCGGCTAATCAGAGTTTAATTCAGATAAACGTGAATGTATTGAAAGAGGGAGCTTCCAAAGGTCTCAACAGGAACACTTTATCGATCGTAACCCACCAGCCGGATGCAACTGTGCTCGCAGGATAGTCATTGGCTCGAATGATTTTAGATTGAATGTGAAAGAAGCTCGACTTGAAATCGTAAAAGTGTGGACCCAAAGAAGGAACGGGGAATTCCAAAAAGGACGTGGAGCCTGCACTAGCGACGGGAGAGAACTTATGATATTCCGATTTTTCCAAGGAAAACGATATGGTGGCAGCGAGAAAAGTTCTAATTAGCCGATTGTACACAAACAGGATCGTTCGTAAAGGGTAAAAATCCCGCTCGACATTATTTAGTTATCAAAAATGTCTGGAACCTTGAGTCTTTTCTGGTGGACAGACTGAGGAAGAGTTATCTGACGTCTTTCCTTTATGACATGAACCTGAGGGCTTTTGCAAAAGCTCGTCCCTCGTGTTTGGATTGGCCAATTCCTTTCTTGAGGCGCCCCGAAGTGAGGAACCTTGTCTGACGCGCTCTGCTAGGTCTCTGCCGGTGGCCACGAGTTTTCGACCGAGGTACGGAGCCACTCGCTTTGTAAAAACCGGTGATATTCTTTGATAGATGTCGGACGGTACACCGCTCCCCACTTGTAACAAAAACCCGGACACAAAGTGCGGCAAAGGTTTCTCTCCGAAACCGGAAAAATGGTCCACACAGCACGGTGCGAACTTTACGTGCATTTTCTAAAATTCCGAGTTGCTGCCGCACGACTGGATTTGTCTAGAAATGAAATTCAAATTCCTTTCTCACCAACGAGCTCCACACAAATGGTATGGATTTTCCTTACGATCACCCTCTTGTATTGTAACAAATTGAATGAATACGATATCATCCCATTTCGCTTGGTCACCACGAAAGGTACGACTTCCAAATGTGGGGCTTTCAAACCACCAACGTGTTATGGTTCTATGATATCGCAATACTTAAAACTGTAATTATTTTAATGTATTACAACTTCACGGCCCGCCACGGTAAAGGAGAAATATACGGTCTTTTCACCAAAACCGAGCATGTGTGACAAGTGCTAATTGATTACTATATATCCATTGTGATGCACCTGCAACGCTACGAGGTTTATGTAGGGGCTATGACAAAACAGCATTTTCGAGGGATGGACGTTGAATGTAGATTGGTATGCACTGTTTATCGCGTCAATAAGGTGCTCTGCGGATTCGTATAAGCCCTCGAGGATCTCGATTCAGTCCTGTGATATGACGTGTTTAACCCTTGTCAGGTCTATCTCAACCTCCTTGTCGAACGTCTGTTCATCTACGGGACGGCCTTCACTAGGCAGAGGTAAACGAAATATTGTTTTCTGAAAAGCCGAGTTTTTTGGCTAAGAGAGACGACATGTGCAAACAGTTGTTTCTCTGGATTGTTAAGGAATAACAGCTTTCTCTTCGATCGAGGCTCGCTTGGAGACCGAACAATTTTCTCAACCCACTTCTCACCAACTAGAGGACGTCTTGTTTTGCAGGAATTCGAATATTTTTGTTGAACTGCACTTTCCCAGCGTTCGCTGGTCAGACCAAATAGATCTCGTTAGAGGGCCTCGTCATATTCTTAATGCTAATTGAAAAATTTAATTCCTCTGGGGTGACCTCATACGATTCATTTAATAGGATTTGTTCGGACAGCTGTACCATACACCTTCTTAAAGCATTATCGTGAAATGTTTAACTGGAGGTATTCTTGAAAACGTTTACATAAAATTAATCGCTCATTCTAAAGACCGATCGTGAACTCGGCCAACACCAGACTGACCTGACCGATAGCGAGGTCCGATCTTTCCTGTTGGGTCGGACAAAAAGAAAGAAACACAAATAAATAGAGTTGCTAAATTATTACAACGGGCCCACACTATCCGCAGTGACCAGCCTGTTGCGAAGAACATCCGCTGCCAGCCGACGCACGTAGGTTGCTTCGATGTGATACTTTAGCCGCACTGACCGGTCAGTGGCATGCACCGTGTTCGAGAGGAACTCCACCACTTCCGTCGTTTCCGCTTCGGTCACTCTGGACTACACGTTTCTCACTCATCCCTACAATAATGTGAAAGGACCCTCGTGCGTTTGCCATTGCTTGTCCTTTCCGTCGTAGTGTCCGTACACGCGGGACGCTACCTGGAACACAACTGAGTCCACCTCTGTTGGGAGGGAACTTGCCGAACACAATCAGATCGATGAGCAGTGCCAGTGCAGTAACAAAGAAGTCGTTTTTGTCTTACGTTCCCCAGCGCAGATTTCTGTTTCTCTCCCGCGAGTGTGTTTTCCCGTGCAACTAGTCAGACGTCCGCTCGCAAACCTCTCGACAGCTCGAACTTCACCACACTAATGACGCAAAGCGTCCGTTGCCTGGGGCGATTAGTTAGATATCCGGATAGGGTGGATGATAGAAGCTAGATAACCGGATATCGGAAACATATCGATATCAGAAACATGCGTTCTCATCGGAAACACATGTTTTAGTTTGAATTGCTTACTGGGGACGAGCTCCGACTGGTCACTGGCCAATGGCGTATGGGCGCAGCCATCTGTGTCGGTGATCGCTGTGAGCGTGGCCATCGATCCCAACGGCTTTTGATCCGTCACTGCGATGGGAGAGGGGGGAAAAAGCCCCGCCCTCCTGTGCTGTGATTGGTTGAATCGGGTTTGGACCCGCCCTTCTGCGCTGTGATTGGTCGGTGTGCTACCTGGTACACTTTTCCTACAACTACATGACATGGCACCGCCGCTTTTGCCGGATTGGGTGATCTTCGGAGAGAACGCTGCTTCGCCACGCATAGCAGAGCGCACTTGCTGCACCGGCCGGCAGAGGGCGTTGCGTGCATATCATTCGGGCGTATTTTAACCTACTCTCCGGCTCCCACCCCCTTTTTCTCCGCTTCGTGGCAACAGTCTTTGGCGGCTCATTCACACACCCCAGTGATACACGCACAACGCCTACCGGAAGGCACAGAAAACGCGCGTTGATATGTGTGACGACGCCGCGTCCTCTTCGTGGAGCAGCCAATTCGGCGCGAGCGGAGTTGCAGTGCGGCGTGTCGCCCGCCGTTTACAAATACACGACACGACATTCAGCATTCAGTGCCTGCTTCGTAAATTCCAGAAAACTTTTCGTTTTGTTCCATGACGTGTACATGCATGTGCTTCTCCTTGTTTATTTTTTTACAGAGATAACTTTTAATTATGTGGTGTTTTCACGCGATGTCAATCCGCCAGTTTGTTACATCTTGTTACACGGTGCCAAATGAACCACTCAAACCCTTTCCCTTGGCTTGCGCCAACAACACCTCCTAGACTGCTTTCAAGCCTGCGCGTCATGTGACATGACGTCACGTCAAGGAGGCCTGCAAGGGCGCTGATTGGATTCGAGTGCCACGTCAGCCTTCGCGTGGGACTATGATAGGAAACGAGTCCCACGCGAACGCTGACGCGGCACTCGCATCTAATCAGCGCCCGTGCAGGCCTCCGGGACGTGACGTCATGTCAGGTGACGCGCAGGCTTTGAAAGTTGTCTGGCAGCGGATGGCGCCAGGCTGCTCTTAACAACAAAATTGTGTACATAATGACGTCAATGAAAACACCCTACATTGCGATTCACTCTAGATCCATCCGCAGGTGACGCTACAATCCCATTCAACCAACCAAGCAGCAACAGAAAATTCATCATCGCCGCTCTTGTCTTTGTGCGTTTGCTTCTTCCTTCTGAACCAATCACGCAGAGTGAATCCAGCGTGATCCTGCGCTTTCTTTTTTTAGTGTTTAGTTTTACCGGTGACAGTAAATGCTGAAAAATGGCGAGCACCATAAAAAAAATACTTTTGGAACAGCTTTTTTTCTTAATCGGTCCGTAGCGTTGGCTTGGGTCAGACTTCACATAAAACGAAGCGTATGTAAAAGTTCGAGCTTGTGTAGCGCTGCCTCGTCCCTTGGAGAGACAAAAGTAAAAACGCTGCATTGGTAACTCATTCGATCGAAACTTACAAGCAAAATGCATGGGGGGGTTTCGATGCACTGTACCAGAACTTCTCATCAACGTGCCAACTGCTCAGATAAGAAAAAAAAAAAAGAAGCACATCCGGGATTTTTCGCATCTGTAGACCCCATTTTGTGAGCATGTGTCGCTTTACTCGTACTATCTTTATCGCCATCGAATAACATCAAAATAAAGTCAGGTCACTAACACCTTCTCCCCCCTCCCTCGCCCCGTGAGCTTGGGAATCATTGTGTTATTTTTCAGGACCACGTGACGTCTTCGCTTGTAAAGCTCGCAGTCAAGATGATTTTACTTCGCTCTCGGGCCGTGTTCAATCCTCTCCACTGCATCACAAAAAAAGTCAGCCCAATACTAAACTTCAAAAGGTGAGCCCAACGCCCTGTACCTATTGGTGCGTCTAGTGTTTGGTCTAGAAAAGGCTAACAAAAATAGTTAGGTTATGTCTTAGATTGTGGTTTGGCAGCCGCTTTAAGCGAAACCCTCGTATCTTGCCGAAACACTCTACATACTACAACAAGGTTATCTGGAGGGCCAGTCGGTTGCGCATCATGAGAATATATAGCGCAAAAGTCAACCCAATGCACACCCAATTTTATGCACCGGACAAACTCAAGCGGTTATGTCCTAGGAAAAACAATCTCCAATCACAGCAAGCCGAGTGCAAAGTGAAATCTCAGCAAAACTTCGACGACTGCCAAATAGGAGTGGTATATGAAATCCTTTCACCTGCGGCAAAATATATGTAGGTCAAACCGGATGATGTGTCAGTGACCGCCTACGAAAACATGCCTCATCTTTGAGGCCCTTACCAGTTGTCCACTTAGCAATACACGTAAGGAATTGTATGTGCACTGTAAAGTTTAGCCATACCAACATCCTAAGGTGTTTCAGGACTAAAAGAACAGCGAGCTGTACGAAGCTCAAACAATTTTGTCTAGTGGGGCTGTGTGCATCAGCGCCCCGTCAATCGTTTTATCACAAAAGGAACTTTAATACCTCAATCTCGCAACTTGACGATAAGTAACCTGCTTGCAAGCTTTATATTCCTTTTTGCCTCAAGCTTTATGTTCGTCTTTTTACCATCTGCGAATGCTGTTCGTGTTTCTCGACAATTTGCTTTTTTGCCTTAACTTTCTTTTTCTTTTTACTTTTTTTCTCTTTTATTTTTCTTTTTTTAGTGTTTCAAAAATAATTCTAGAGTAATTATTCTTAGCGATGTATTTCATTTTTAATAGGAATAACAAACGCCTTTGAGGGTGTCCTTTTTATCCTTTCTTTTAAGCGATCGCATCTGGAACCTCTTTCGTCTCCTTTTCTATAAAGTGTATTAAAACGCGAGTTGTCAGTTAGCGCTCCTCCTGTATCCCTCGTCCTTCCACACTCTGTGTGGAAGGACGAGGGATCCTAGGACCTAACCGCTCCTGGACCAAATAGCGCCGGTAAAACGAAGTTATCAGAACGTTATACAGTGATGTCTCGTTAATATTACATGTTTGTTACCCCAAAAACATCGTTCAAAATGTGAGCTATTCATAAAAACGAGACAAAAGTGCAAGTATTTCCCCAGTTCGTCCCCGAAAATGGTGTCCATATAGCGGTGTATCTACATTAACGGAGTCCAGAATAACGACATGACTGTAGTTGGAAATAAACAACTTAGTCTACGGATTTTGAAATTCCAAATCTCTAAGGTTTAAATTCCAAATCTCAACACAACCAGGATTTTATGAGTCATATTTCCAGCACGCATATGTCGTAGGTTTAAATTGGATATGCAGGGAGCTTTTCTTTAGAGCAAGAAGTTCGAAGATTCAAGACGAGTGTGTGAACGGTTAAAATATTTTTTTGAGTTTCGTATTTTTATGCTAAGAGCATCGAAGAGTTTCGAACTTTAAATTTTTCGCTCTTCAATAACTTGATGATTTCGAACTTTCAAATTGGTAAAGCTACAAAATTATGCTTTATTGACAATATTGTATCTTTTCAAACTGCGGAATTCAAAAGTGCGAGAGGCTTTGAAGTTCTCAACAAAAGTTTCGTCAAGGTCCACACGAACTTCACCCTAAAGTTTGTAGGGTCCCTTCCCTTAGCGAAAAAAGACTATATTTAAACTATATCTTATATTTATTTAATACAATTATCTTTTCATATTTTTCGTCCACCTTCCAAATTGAATATATTGACACATATTCCAAACATACTCTTTGGATGCTCTAAAAAAATGGCAAAACTACATTACAGACGCCCTAAATGTATTCTAAAATGTATTAAAAGTTCTAATTTCTATTAAAATGCTTTTCAGCAGTACTATATTAATGCTTTCAATATGTTTCATAAATAATGTTAGCGAATATCCCTCCCTGAACTCAAAACTGCAGGCCATCTCAATGCACATTGAGCAATTCGCGCTAATTGCAATTAGAAACTGGTTTATTTTGCATTACGGATACAAAGGCAAATACTAATTCCCTAGTCTTCTCAGGTTTTTTTTATACAAAACCTTATATTTACACAACACTATTTCCATATCACTACAGAACACACTTTTACGCTCAACAAAATAAAAGCACTTGCTACCAGCACTTACACCTGCAACAAAAACAGAAACAAAAACGATAGAGAAACAACAGAGAAGCAGAGCTTGTGGCTGGTGGCCTGAAAGGTAGAAAGGAAAAAAATGATTTCCCCTTACACTACTTCTGGGACTCGGACGCACTTGTAAACAAACATTGAAAACAAACCCGATTACAAAAAAACGCTTTTCAAAAAGAAAAAAGAAAAAACGCGCTTGCAGCAGGGAAGGGGACAATTTAGAACTAAAATTAAGTAGGGACAAGCCGGGTATAATAGTTTTCAACGACGAGAAGGGGGAACTCCTGGAGATAGAGGACACATTGATAGAACACGCAGAATAGTACAAATATCTGGGAGTATGGTTAAGTGAAGGAAGACGGTATCTAAAAGACCATGAAGGTATTGTAATAAAGAAGTGGAAACGAGATTAAGCTATCATAAAACACACGGCACTATGGAATTATAATAGATATGAAGTCGTTAGGGGTGTATGGAAGGGAGTCATGGTGCCAGGACTGGCATTTGGGAATGCGGTATTGTGCATGAGGTCAGAAAAACAGGCAGGTTTAGATATACAGCAAGGGAGTGTGGGTAGGTTGGCATTGGGGACACATGGGAATACACCAAATGAAGGAGTACAGGGGGATATGGGGTGGAAGTGATCAGTAAAGTACAATTTGAACAAATACCAGCTGAAATTGAGTATACGCGGTGTGCAGCGAAATTGTACAAGTATCTATACCGGGTGTTCATTTTTAATTCGAACAGATTTATTACAAAAAATCCGTAAAAGATGCACTAGTACGGTTTGTTCGAGTGAGTTATACGGCTAGGGGGACATTATGTGGGTGGCTAATCCTTGCGAGAAGTTGGCTAATTACTTAAAATTCGTTAATTAACTTTTTAATTAATGAAAATAGACATATGGTTCCAATTAGAAATTTGCTCAGCGTCGTCGAAAACCCCTAAATCAGTCATTTTCAGAAAGACTTTGAGCGCGTGAGAAGCGTAGTAGTGAACTGAAGTTACCGCTCGTGGAGCAGGTACAAAGCTAGAGGTTGCGATAAGGCGCCCCTGCGATTTTTCCGTCTCTTATCTAGCCCCAGCCTTGTACCTGCTCCACGAGTGGTAACTTTAGTGCACTACTACGCTTTTCACGCGCTCAAAGTCTTTCTGAAAATGACTGAATTAGGGGTTTTCGATGACGCTGAGCAAGTTTCTAACTGGAACCATATGTCTATTTTCATTAATGAAAAAGTTAATTAACGAATTTTAATTAATTAGCCAAGTTCTCGCAAGGATTAGCCACCCACATAATGTCCCCCTAGCCGTATAACTCACTTGAACAAACCGTACTAGTGCATCTTTTACGGATTTTTTGTAATAAATCTGTTCGAATTAAAAATGAACACCCGGTATATGAAAAGTCTTAACACTAAGTGGACAAACTGAACCCGCAAGTATATCAGTAGAAAAGGGAGTAAAGAAAACAGAGAGGAAAGTGTGGGAAGAGAGAATGCAGGGAAATCAGCTTTAACAATATACAGGGCACAAAAACAAGAATTAAAGAACGAACAGTTGTATGATAATTCATTGGGGAAACATTACTGTTTGAAGCTAGGACGGGGGTGCTAAGAACGAAAACATATACAGCTAAATTCCAGGAAATTGACACTCTGTGCAACATATGCAACCACGAAAAGGAAACGACAGAACACGTAATTTTAAGGTGCACGGGGTTTCGTCCCACCCTCTTGGTGGGGATGACTACGGATTTGGAGGGGGCACTGGGATTTGTAGACATGGATGGACGAATGGATAGGGAAAGGATTGCGGTAACTAAGTGGAGATTGTAAGATTGGCGAAAAATATCTTGGGAGGGGTAAAAAAATACAGACAAAAATAGGCAATGGAATCACTTTAAAAGGGGGGGGGGGGGGTTTGTGTTATAACAAAATTTATACAAATAAAAAAAGAAAAGAAGGGATGACGAAATGTTAGCCTAGGCTGCGCAAGCTGCCGCCCGTTACAAAGGGCATAGCCATTACCATCCATCAGAGCCGTATATTAGGAGAGTTTGGACAATGGGCGGAGCAAAGGCCGCCGCCAGCGCCGAATATTCCCCCCACGCTTAGAGCGTAAACTAAATTTGTGACACAGCGTCGACCAGACATGTACACGTTACCCAAAAAAAGTAACTAAATACCGTTACTCGTTACTCGCTCAAAAAGTAACTAAATACGTTACTCGTTACCGATTCTCAAAAGGAACGCGTGAGTTACCTCAAAAGTAACGAGTTACTTTCCACGTTACTTTGACGACCAAATACACAACTGTTTTTGTTTCATGGTTTATTGTTTTCTTTTTAGTAGTCATTGCCCTTCAGCAGCAGATGCCTGTAGAAGTTTTCATCAGTTATGTTTCCCCGCTTCCTTGAAAATACATCTCCGGCGACGCTGAAGTGTCGTTCTACCGACGCGCTCGAAGGAACGGCAGTGTTGTGCTTCAGGAAGAGCTGGTGAATCTTCGAGAACTGCGCCTTCATTGAGGACAGCGGGTAATGGGTTATGTGCCTCCCCGTGTTTGCAACCTCCGGGTTTACATTCGGTCCGCACCCGTTTCCAGAACGTTCAACCAACGAACCTGATTGTGCTCGCTGGGTGAAGGACAATCCCAGCTCTAGAGTTCAGTACAGCAACGTTTATCGCTGGACACGTCAGTCGAACCGTTCGACTGACGTGCACAGCGATATATGTTGCTGTACTGTCATACTGGTTAGTTGTTTTTCGGGTTGCCCATCTGCCTTTGTCACAATAGACGCATACTCAGGTTAGAATAAAAACAAGGCCGTTTAAGCGGTGTTGTACACGTTACTCCTCAAAAGTAACGAGATACCGTTACTCGTTACTTGGCCTTCAAAGTAACTAATTACCGTTACTCGTTCCTTTTCTAAAAAAATAACTAAATACGTTACTCGTTACCAAAAATAGTAACAAGGTACAAGTAACTCGTTACTTGTAACGCGTTACGTACATGTATGGCGTCGACCAATCAGGAGACCTCTACTCCATCTCACAAATGTATGCAGTGAAGACAAAGGCACAGGCGCGTGAGCCCAGCTCAGCGAAACGCTTTTGTTTGTACGAGACCTCGTGCATAGGAGGCACTTTCCAAAGCCACGCGCTCGTGCCCATGCCTTTGTCTGCACTGCTAGAACAGCGTCCTGAGACTGGCTGAAAGAAAGCAGTGCAAAGGGTGGGGTGCGCGAGCGTCTTGAGACGCGGAGTTCCGCTCGGCACGGCTCAAATTATACTTCGTTTCACTTTATCTGCGAGCAAAGCCAAAGCTAGAAGCGCGAGACCAGCGCTTTTTGCATTTCTCCCCAGCTCGTGCGCTCGAGCAAAGCCTGAACGCACGGAGCTTCCGTGCTCGCGCTTCCAGTTTCGCCTTCGCGCGCACCTAAGGTGAAACGAAGTATAGTCGTGTCACAAATTTAGAACACACGACCACCGCTAGGGGCTGTTTCGCGGCCTGTGGTTGGCCCCGAGAGGCTCGCCTATTCAAACCAATGTATGGTCAAACTCTCAATAAACGGCTCTGCCATCCATCCATCCATCCATCCGTGTTCTGACAACGATGAGATGTCGTTCGTTCGTTTAGGTCAGCGGCACATGACTGAAAATCTAACACGATGGAGGCGGATTTGCGTCTGGCACTGGCGATGGCCGCACACTTAGGTGGCCAATCTCGGCACTACGCTTTTCGCGTTGTAACCGCCTGGACGTCATCCGGTCATCAAGCGAAGGCCTGTAGATTCGGGAAGGCGCCCGGCACACCCGCTGACCGTCAAAAGGCACCGCAAAGTTCCACGAGTGGTGCCGCTAAGGTTGTCCAGGCGGGCGGGAAGATAGGCGTCATGTTGATTTTGCAGCCTACATCATGATGGGAATCAGTTCCTCAGCGCTTGTAAAGGCACGCAAACGGCCGGAAAACGTGCCATGCGCCTCACTGGCATATCCATGACGACTTCTAGGAACTTTTCGGCAATTATATGGCTCTTTTCCTGCTCAAAGACTCGACTACATCTGGCCGCCAGTGGCGGGCAATTGACAGCTATGTTGAAGTTACCGTTACTTTACAATGGAAACGTGCACTTCAGAGCTTGAAAAGCCACACGAACGACCGAAAAAACGTATCGATATGCTTTTCTTTAACAGTCACGAAGCCCTCTACAAACTTTTCAGTGAGGATTCGCATGTTTTCCGACTGAAAAACGAGAAAACTCACGGTGTCGATGGTAAAGCTGGTACCAGTTGGCTTCCTACTACAGTTTTTCCAAACGTTGAAAGAAAAAGTGTGGAGTTTTGCTTCCTTTTTAAGGACTAAGAATAAAATCCGTACTTAAAAAAAAAAAAACTTTCTCAAAATTTGCCTTGTTTTTAGAATTCACCAAGGTCGTCACACAACATGTTCAAAATACATACCCCTAAATAAAACTAATCATTAACTCTGGAATCATACAACAACAATGAACTGTTTTCGAATTGTATACAACCTTGTGGGGTGCTAGGAATGTGCGTGCGTATAAGCAGGATTCCATATTTGAAGAATGCTGGGCGGTATTCTTCAGGGATGTTGTGAAGAGAAACTCCACGCTGAGCATTGTAGGTGGGACAATCTTAGACAATGTGTGATGTTGTTTGTGGCACTATACCTTGTGCACTCTAAGCTTAAAGGTTAGCAGAAGAAACGTGCTCGTTGGACCAGTCAAACGTCGTCATTGCACAACGCGATCACAATTTCTCTGCGAACTGCTCACAGAAAGTGCGGTCAGGCGATAGAAGACCAGAAATCGGTTGGCCGGCGAGGACGAAACCTCCAACGGCGAGGACGCAGCCTCCTACGCCCTTTTAGCTTAGGGGTGAACAAAGTATAGGGGTGGAAGGCGGGAACAAAGCATCTTGGCAGTGGCGTCGTTGCAGACTGCCTGCGCTTTGGTACGGTTGTGAATTAACAATTAGAAGGAAGCGTTGAAGTCGGGGGTTTATCTAATATTCTCACTCTCTTGGAAGGATGGTGAATGAAAAATTCCTAGGGAGCTAGAAATTTGTGATATCCCCCCAAGATACTCACTCTTTCAAAGGGGGGCTGGTGCTTTACTTGGAACTCTATATAGGGAATTCTGGAGGGCTCCTCTCGAAACGTCGTGGAAATAAAAACCTCTGCAGCTGTTCACACTTTTAGACCAACATTTAAATTATGCCGCCTAGCAAACGTTGTACCTTCAACCTTTTCCCGACTGTTAATACACAGTTCCACAGGCAGCATGGGGTTCGAAACAGTAGCCTAACGCTGCGCCTTTGTCGTGCCGATCAATGTTGCCTCAGAAACAGATTGGAAACAGTTCACTACACAACGTTGCGATTTTTGCCTCTGTACTACACTGATACAACGTTGCTTAAGCCACATGTCGCGCGCTGCAGTTGCGCAACATTTAAATTATGCCGCCTAGCAAACGTTGTGCCTGCAACCTTTTCCCGACTGTTAATACACAGTTCCCCAGGCAGCATGGGGTTCGAAACAGTAGCCTAACGCTACGCCTTTGTCGTGCCGATCAATGTTGCCTCAGAAACAGATTGGAAACAGTTCACTACACAACGTTGCGATTTTTGCCTCTGTACTACACTGATACAACGTTGCTTAAGCAACATGTCGCGCGCTGCAGTTGCGCAACATTTAAATTATGCCACCTAGCAAACGTTGTACCTTCAACCTTTTCCCGACTGTTAATACACAGTTCCCCAGGCAGCATGGGGTTCGAAACAGTAGCCTAACGGTGCGCCTTTGTCGTGTCGATCAATGTTGCCTCAGAAACAGATTGGAAACAGTTCCCTACACAACGTTGCGATTTTTGCCTCTGTACTACACTGATACAACGTTGCTTAAGCAACATGTCGCGCGCTGCAGTTGCGCAACATTTAAATTATGCCGCCTAGCAAACGTTGTACCTTCAACCTTTTCCCGACTGTTAATACACAGTTCCCCAGGCAGCATGGGGTTCGAAACAGTAGCCTAACGCTGCGCCTTTGTCGTGCCGATCAATGTTGCCTCAGAAACAGATTGGAAACAGTTCACTACACAACGTTGCGATATTTGCCTTTGTACTGCACTGATACAACGTTGCTTAAGCAACATGTCGCGCGCTGCAGTTGCGCAACATTTAAATTATGCCGCCTAGCAAACGTTGTACCTGCAACCTTTTCCCGACTGTTAATACACAGTTCCCCAGGCAGCATGGGGTTCGAAACAGTAGCCTAACGCTGTGCCTTTGTCGTGCCGATCAATGTTGCGTCAGAAACAGATTGGAAACAGTTCACTACCCAACGTTGCGATTTTCGCATCTGTACTACACTGATACAACGCTGCTTAAGGAACATGTCGCGCGCTGCAGTTGCGCAACATTTAAATTATGCCGCCTAGCAAACGTTGTACCTTCAACCTTTTCCCGACTGTTAATACACAGTTCCCCAGGCAGCATTGGGTTCGAAACAGTAGCCTAACGCTGCGCCTTTGTCGTGCCGATCAATGTTGCCTCAGAAACATATTGGCGACCGTTGCGCAAAATCCCCCAACACTCCCACAACATTCGGAACATTCTCGCAACATATCTACAACATATCAATGTTACTTGGGGGGCTGGATGAAGGGGGGGGGGGTATAAATTACTGATTGAAGTTGTGACTCGCCCAGATCGTCGCAGCAATTTAGTAAGTTTTTCCACTATAGGAAGTATTCACTGGCGGCCATAGCTGTGTGCACGACTGCTGAGCGCGTGCTGACGGCGAGCTTCCACAGTTCTTTTGTAACGTGCATTCCGCACCCTCAAGATTGCCGGTCTTAGCAGCCTATTAATGCGGGCTCGTTCAGAGCATGCGCTCTAGACATCACCCACAAATATGGCGCCCAGTGAATTTCCCTCTACCTTTACAAAATACATTTCCGATTATACTGGCGGGCAACTTTCTGTGGCTATGCAGTCAAAGGTAGAGCGCGTGCGCCACGCACCTTGAGCACCGATTGGAGCCACGCGCACGGCTTCAATCGGCATTCGGGGTGCGCGAGTGCACGCGCTCTACCTTTTACTGCATAGCCACAGAAAGTTGTCCGCTAGTATAGGAGGTATTCACTGGCCGCCATATTTGAGGTCACTGTTTAGAGCGCATGCTCAGAACGAGCTCGCATTAATAGGCTGCCAAGACCGACAATCTTGGTGGTGCGGAATGCACGTGGCGAAAGAACTGAGGAAGTTCGCGTTCAGCACGCGCTCCGCAGCCGAGCACACAGCTATGGCCGCCAGTGAATACTCCCTATAGAGGTCACAAGGCTTAGTTGCGTTCCCGTGAGGGTCAATAAAAGACTTCATAAACAGCACTAGCCCGTGAGGTATGCGGAAGTCAGTGACCTTGTTTTTAATTAGCAACGTATGAGGGAGCAATCTCGTGTGAGGTTCAACAGGTCAAATACGTCACCGGGGATGTAGGCAAAACAGAGCACACTGTGTAAACGCCTGCAGTATCCCCGAGTGGTACCAGGAAAACGACGGCAACAAAGAAGCAGCTCGCAATTCAGCATATGCAGTGCCAGGGACCCGTGAATTAAACTTCAAGGTTCGAGGTGGTGGCGGTATGAAAAGAAAAACGCATCAGCGCCGCACCAGTGATCACGAAAAATCCCGGTCACAAACTCCGAAGCCCCACCACTCCACTCGACACCGACGCGACAGACAACAACAAACTGCATCAAAACGCCCCAAAAATGAAGGCGTCTGCTCCCGTACGCGTACTGCAACTAGCGGAAGTAAAGCGTTGGGCGGATGTTTTTCACAAGAATATATAAAAAATGTTTTTCGCAATGATTATTTCTATTTATTAATGAATATATAATACTAAAATCCCAATAATTTGTTTTTCTATCTGATTCAAGCTAGTCCGACTGCTCATAACACTGGTCAAGCAAGAAAATAACAAAAATGTGAACGTTTTCATGACCGGTTTAAGATTTATTGCTAGCACATCGTTATTTCTTGCAATGAACAAACATTATACATTTTGCCTCCATACTTTTTAAATGCAAACAGTTCTTACACACGGCTGTCCATTGCGCCGTGTTTTGTGTCTTCTACGGTCAGCGACTAAAGAGCTCTCCCGCACATGTCAAGCTTATAGGCGCCGCGGGGAGAAAAGCGTGTCGGTGATGTGTATTATGTGGTGCTCGTCTTGTCCGCGATGTATGTTGTATTGCTGTTGCAAATGCAACAGCAATACTACAAATTGCAAATGTCCCCTACATACATTCAACACAGTCCTTGTTTAAATCATACAAAATTCTGAATATACAATAGGTCTATGATTATCGATTAACCATCGCGTATAAATATGCGGCATTTGGGCGCTCAGATATTCTTCTTAAACTATCGGATTTAAAAGAAAAATCGGACTTTTATTCATGTAGACATCACCAGCCTTGGCAGATTCCGAAGGGTAGGACCAATTATGGTAAACAAAGAATAAGTTACACTTTGCCTGTTTTATTGAATAGCTACTTTGATAGAAATATTGATGTTGTACATTTGTCCAAAAGTACTATCCTTGAACTGTTCATTTAGCCTTGCATGTTGTCCATTATATGTCATATTCACACACTTCGTAAATAAATCTCCCTGTGCTCTGCCGTAGCTGCTGAATGGGGGGACCGGAGCTTAGTCAAGCTGCATTTCTGCAGCTTTTTTCTCCGGCCTCCCATTCACCACATGTATTTGTGGTGAAAAATAAACTCGTATCGTATCGTATCGTATCGTACACGTGATCGTTCGCAGCATACTAACAAAATGTTTTTTTTTTTTCTCATAGGCTGCAACAAATATCACTAGGTGGCGTAAGTTACCACCTGATTCCAAATATTTTGCTCGAAATATTTATCCATGTAACTTCGGCATTCGTTTGTCTGTCTAGCAGTTGCGTTGGAGCTACCATAGAGTTATGGCAGCTACCCAACGTCGCTACGCCTAGGTGGCGCGAGTCGTCGCCCGATTCTAATATTTCGCTTGCTCGAGTAATTTCTCTATTCCTTAACAAGTTCGGCATTTGTTCATGTCTAGCAGTCCTGTCGAAGCTACCGACGCCGCCGACGCACGTACGAACCTTTGCACGTAGCTACGTCCGCCGCTTAGAAACTGTTCACTGTGTATAAAAGACATTGAACGAGATCTAGCGTGTCCTGTGTGCTCTCACTTCGGCGGCAAGACACGCGGCTTGCTGGGCTCATGTCTCGCTTATTCTCGGCTGCTGAGGTTTGCATGCTGCAAACATGGCAAGGCTGCTGGCCGCTATGTTTTATAAGGAACAGGCTCAGCCATGTTTCGCAGGAGGCCGACACGGTGTATCGTGTTTAAGTTACACGGCACCTCATGTGTAGACGAATAACACACAAGGCGGCGTGTAAAACGAACACCTTTTGACGTGTCCGCTATGGGACAACGGTTTACACGTATGGGCGTGTTATTTTTGCTAACAATGCAGTCACTTGTCCTGTTTAGCTCTATCACTTGTCCCTGCCCGTTGCGCTTTTTGATTTTCGTGATGTGTAACCAACTAGCCCAATGCGCTATTCACATATCGGTAGTTTAGCCCCACGTTGCAGCACAAGAAACTTCGTCCAAATTGCGAGCTAAACATACTTTTTCTGTAAGGCCTCAATTACATGGTGCAATTCCGCTTGTGATTTCGGCATTGGGGGGATTTCTCTTACAGCAAAAAAACAAAAAGACGCGTGATGGAGGCTACAAGGCTCAGCACTGCAGCTGCGAAATCGCAAAAAAAAAATCTCACCTTGTGAATCAGGTTGAAGAGTCGGCAAAATATTAGGCGCTGGAGAAAAACAACCATCTGCGTAAGTTTCGTATTTCGAAATGTTTGTTTCACGTTCCGCACATTGAAAAGCACAGCGGAAAAGCACATGTTCGCACCTGTTCTCGACACCCCGCCGAGTCCTCCCACACGATAAAGTTCGTATACTATGGTCAGCGTCACCATGGCTACGACGTGCATGCTTTATAGAGGAACGCGCGAACGTTGCGTCTGAAGCCAACAACGGGAGACGTCATCTTTCGAAAGTTGTCTGCTAAAGTGAACGCCGCAACGCTAGCCAAACTGGGACGCTCCGTTGTGGAAGTATACGCTGTGAGCGGAAAGCAGTCGCCTGACGAACCCTTTGCGGTTCCGACCAGGCTTGATGCACGCTTTGGCAAGAGATTATTCGCAAGTTCAGCCTCCGCTCGCCCTCTAAGAGAGAAATGAAAAACCAGAGAAGTGAGGACGGCGGTGGAGACGGTGCCAGGTACTGTCGGCCTTGGCCCTGATGTTTCTGGTCTGTGTTTTCCTGCATCATGCAGTTTGAATGAAAAAGGCGAGTGTGTACTAAAATAGCAATTTGTTGTTTTCTGCCTCGCAACCTTTCAGAATCGACATGCACATTTTTTTTTTTTTAAACTAACGTCAACATCTCCGTTACCTGCGATATGCTTCTGACCTGGCCGCGTCCTATCTATAGCCAAATTAATTTTGCCACTCTGACCAGCCTCAACGAGCTAACGCACAAGAAATCTCGAACAATCTATCCCCGTTTCTTCCGCCATCTTGGCACTACTCTCCCGTCATCTATAGGGCGTTGGAGTTGCGAATATTAAAGCTTCACCGAGCGAAGCGAAGGATGACCACGCAAAGCGCTGTCTGTATGGCAGCCTAGCTTGGAGCCCAAGCTATACAAATAAAAATTCGTTTCACGTGATCTTGTACCTCACCAAAGTCTGGAACCGCGAGCCCACCGCGTTGGTAGCTGCCCTTAAGGCACGACAGCTTGTACGGCCGAGATGTGCCCTATACTTCGCTCAGCTCAAGCTCAGACGCAGCCTGTGCTACAAGGGCGAGCATGTGGCCCTGAACAGTTCTTGCACTGCACGAGAGAGCGTACTTGTCAGAGACGCTAAAAGCCCGGAGCTCGCGCTTGTAGCGTCCGCTAAGTCTGGACCTCAGCTGAGCCTACCCCTGCCCGTTTCGACCTGGATGAGCATCGTACCGGCGTGCGGTCGTGTATTACTACTGCGTGGTACACGTCAAAGGCTTTGGGCTAGAGGCTGTACCACACTGGCTAATTGGGTAATCTGCGGCTGAGCGAAACGTCGCCCATTTAGGCAGACTAATTTCAGGCCGTATAAACATACACCAATTTTCGAACTTAAGCTGAAACGAAGCATAGACAAGGAGCTGCTGCTTGAAGCCTTTTCTGCTGTACATCATGAGCTGAAAGGGAGTGTAGCGTTGCGCGTTGGTACCAGACAGTATTCTGCGAATGGCGCGGCTGTAGGTGGCTTTAGACGCTACGTTCGAAGGAGCGTCTATTGACATTCGTTGACAGTACCAAACGGACTCATTTGTGCGGCAGAAGAACGGTAGTGTGGCGAGATCAGGTGCGTACGTGGGTTCTTTTGCCGTCCTTTTCAATCAACGGAATGTGAACAAAATGAGTTTGAAATAAAGACTGAACGGAGTTGGTTTATTTTCTCCAGGGCCTGACATTTTTATGAGCCCTGAACGAATAACTTTTTTTTATATTTTTTGGCAGTTCGAGGGTTGGTTTTTGTTCCCAAGAACGTGGGGCTAAAATATCAAACTGCATACGACGAAGGCGAACAGAAGACGAGGAAGCTGGAGATATTCGATTATGGCGTTGGCACGTAATATCGATCCACCATTTTGTTATGAGGTTTCAGCGCGATGAAACCAGGGTATTCCAAGGTCAACGTAAACAAGTAATGGCGGAACTTCCTGGGTCCGAGGTAACTTCCCGTTGGCCAGCTTTCTGTGTATGTTCCAATGAGCAGGATTGAGTAGCGAGTCTTTTATGTTGTTTCGCCGGAAAATCGGAAAAAGTATGTCGAAAACCGGGCGTAAATCGGTTTGTGTTTCTGGACCATACGGCGCCAAGAAAAAGGACAGTATCTCGTTATATTTGTCCTCCGTGGCCAAAGTTATGTAACCCTACCTGACGGCTGAGTGGAAATTTGTGTACTATCGCGATCAATATGAGTGCAAACACCGCTCCGCGTGGCCCGCGGTACTATCAGTGCCCCCTGCCGATTGCTTTTTGAAGTATAAGTCTACCTTGCGTTCGAGAAATATCGTCTCTAGCGATCGCCACACCACTCTGCACTTCCGGGTTGTCTGCTAGCGAAAAAGGGTGGGCAAACCCTGGAAACTCTTCACCAGTGACGAAGAGCATTTTACGCTAGCAGACGACCCGGAAGACCAGAGTGGTGCGGCGATCGCTAGAGACGGTGTGTCTCGACCGCAAGGTGACCCTATACTTGAAAGAGCAGTCGCCAGGGGGCACTGATAGTACCACGGGCCACGTGGAGTGGTGTTCGCACTTATATTGATCGTGATAGTACACGTGAGACGTTCCGCGAAGTTAGATGGCCACGAATCAACCGAGGCATCTGTATGTAATTGTTTCGTGTTTTTCGTGCAGGGAAGAGCGTGTGTGAGAACAGCATCGCTTTCTCAACTGCGCGCGTCGCCGTGAGTGTTCCAGCTGGCCAAAGCGAAACTACGCTACGCCTGTCAGATGTAGTTAGAGGAAGGTGCGAAGGATTGTGCAACTGGTGCTCGATAGTGCCCGGGAAAAGTCGAGCGGTGCGTTTTCGATGACGAGTAGAGATATCGTGAATGAGACAAAGCCCTCGCAGTGTCTATAGTACGATTCTGCCTCTCATCCCCGCAAAAAAAAAAAACTACCAGCGTGTTTTCAATGACGAGTGGAGATCTCGTGATCGTGACAACGTCGACCTACCACGGCGATCCAGATATTCTCGTGGATACAGTTGCAGACGCGGATATCAAAAGGAGCTCTTAGATTCTAGACCCCAGGTGAAAAGGTAAGAAAACTATCGCATTTGTTTCGGTAGACAATCGCAAGCGCTGCTGTGTTTGACGACGTGAGTGAGTAATCAAGCCGATAGGATGGTACCGATGCTGTTTCACCTCCTGATGTAATGGTGTCACGAACAGACGCTTTATTTTATGCTGAAAAGAAAAATATGGCTCTCGAACTTCGAAAATTGACGTATCTAAAAGTAAAGTGGAACCGAATATCTCTAAATTAATGAATTAATTAGTTTTTCTTTTTTTTTAGTTTGTTTGTAGGTTTTTGCTAGAGTTTGTTCAGGACTCACATAAACCGTCTTGTCACAAGTTCATATGCACAGGAAAAGTAACGCCATCAAATAGTTCTGCTCTAAAATAAAAAAACGATAAAATATTTTCTTTATGTATTCAATATTTTATGCAGCTCCAAGTTGGTTTGTGGTATAAAAACCTGCGTTCAGGCTAAAATAAAAAGTTATATCTGAACCTATACTAATCAATCTTTCAATTAATCTTTACTTGCATAAGAAATCATGTGTGATTCGTTCGATCAAGTATCTTCGCTGTCCGGAAGAGTTGAATGTGTGCATCTTTGATTTCAAAATTAAGCGATCCTAGTGTTTAGCGGAAAATCGACGCTCCCGTGACAGAGATGGTTCGCGCTCGACGGCCGCGGCTCGCTGCATTAATGATTTCGCAGAGGTCTGCCATAGCAAAGTTGCCCATTTAATTCCAAGGCATTACAGCTTTCGAAGAAGCCAGTGGAAGCGGAAAACGTAAGAAAAGTACGTTTTAGTTGTGAAACACGAAAGATAGCGGTGATGTTGCCCTTTAAAAGTATGCAAACAAAACTTAAACCGGAAGTGTTCTTGGCCTCCTGTCATGGCGGCCGGAGGTGGCCCGAATACCATGTATAGGCCTTTGCGCACCACTTATTGGATGGTGTAAGACGCATCTTAGAAAAGTGCGCCTACGGCGCGTAATGGCGGCAGTGAAAGCACCATAAAAATCTAGACACCCGATGTTGGCTCGTCTGTCATCCTGGACTCCTGACAACACAGTCTGGTTCCTGAGAACATTGGGAAGGGACCATATTTTTTTGCGATTTTATGTTATATGCTTTGCATTTGCTACCATGAGGAGATTTATTCGCGTGATCAATTTTTGAGAACAGTTTTCAAATGGCAATTCTTGTGAAAACTAGGTCACCGCAAAAATGAAGTCGTTTTAAGTAGGTATACATGTTGTAAACTCTACATAGAGCTGCGCATCCTGTTTGAAGCTCACGGTTCCAGCTGTTACTGGTGACGTGGAATATTGAAGCGTTTGTGGCTGCGCCGTTCACTCAAATGGCAACATGCCACAGGGACTGTTTAGAACCTGTAAGCATACATTTTTATACTGAAAAAAGTGAAAGAAAATAACTTCATCATTTTAAACTAGATAAACGACGACGCGTTGATTGGGCGTCAGTGCAAGAACACCGACGAAGTAGTCGTATCCAATCTGTGGCCGCTCTCGGTCGTGTACTCAAAGTTCTAGTACATTTTCCTTGTGTCTAGGCGGCGTTGGCAGAACGGATTGTGAAATTCAGAGGCAACCGTAGTGCGAGGACAATTTTGCCGGCTAGTGTTGAGACAGGCGAACGTGTTATATCTCAGTCCTCTGAAGGAACAAAGAGGGTTTACTTGGCGGAGTCACTTTCGGAAGGAACGGCGCGTAGCCCGAAGATACTTCACGTAAACTCCATGGTTGCGTATTAACGTTTTGCAGGATGACTTCATCTCAGATTGACGCTGCCAAACCGGGAACACCTGAAGGTATCATGATGTCCAGACAGAAAGAACTGCCCATCTTGCCCGTGGTGCCTCTGCAAGATATGCTTCGCAGATACATGGACGTCGTGGGGCCGTTTCTAACGGCACAAGAGGTGGAGGAATTGCGAAAGGTACGGAATGATTCCAATTTAGATTTCTGCCTTAAGTGCCGATCCCGAGGAAAGGCGTGGCTGATTTTGACACGTCAAAATGAACCGTGTGTCGTGAGGGATCTCTTTTGATGGGTAATATCAGTTTTATATGCGATAGCATTTCCTTCGGCGGCTTTAAAGAGACATTCAAATAAAAATATAAAGTGTTGTAAAAAGCACCCTAAATGATACATAAATTAAAAGAAAGAAAATTTTCACGACACTGTTTTTTTTTTGTTTTTTTGTTTTTTTGCGCACTACCATCAAGGTAGAGGGGCTCAGAGCAATAAACTGGCAGCTAAAAGTTACCCCCACACAGCCGCCCCCATATTGCACTTTCTTGACCACCTGACATCTGACCTTATAGTTTTACCTCTAGATTGTAACAAAGTACCGGGCACAGATAATTGCTTATTCATCTTTAATAACAGTAGCAAGGAGATAAGTTATGTTTCGTTTGTTTTAGATCCAAAATATGCTTTTACCACAAAAACTCTGGCAGCTTCGCAATGTCTCCGCTAGATGCCGACATCCGCGGTGCTGTATTTTGGGTTTTTATCAGAGCTAGACACTAATTTCTAGAGCTAACAGTACTAAAAAATAGTTTATCATGTTCTTTTACAGCGATCCCAATAATATCTAGGCTCAAATTTGCGCACAAGCTTCCAAATTCTGTACGGTCACGTGTCTAGTGGACAAAATTGCCCAACATGGCGGCTGCCAGGGGGGGTGGGGGGTGGTGACTTTTGCCTGATTAACGGGAAACCAGTTTATCTATCTAAGCCGCTCTATCTCGCTGCGCAATATTTGCGTCGCTTGACGCAATTTAGGTACAGATAGCCCTTCTCAAGGTTCCGAAGCATTACCCGAACGAGCCTAGCCTGGGCTCATTTTCTCGGCTGTGATCCACGATTTGTAAAATAGTGCGCGCCGCCTATCGCGCAATGCCGGATACTTGGAAATTTTGGGTGCGAGGCTGGAAAGTGGTTTGAATACGACTACAAAAATCATTGAAGCAGGCGATGGAGCAGAGGATGTCTCAGACGATCTAGCAAACGATGGTGGTCATCCGGGCTACCTAAGGGGCGCGGAGGGAAGCTACTAGTGATGTCGTTTAGAGGAGAAAAAGTGCAAGCCTTGTGTTCTTTATGGTACCGATAGAACACAGAGTCACAAAAAGGACAGGTAGAATGAAAAAGCGCTGACTCCTAACTAATTTATTTTGAAAGAGGAGAAAACAAAAAGTTTCAGAAATCAACCCCACGGGAAAGAAAAGGAAAAAAAGAAAACCAAAGTATTATATAGGCTAGGTATAATTTTTCTGAGAAAGAAAAAAAAAAAGAAGCTCTGGAAGAGAAAATAAAAAGAAAGAAAATAATTAAAAAGACTTAACTTTAAGCCGGCCAAAATCACACGCCGTCGGCGTTTGCTAAGGAGGTGACCCCCTTTGCACTCAACGTTAGAGAGGGATGGGTCAGACATTGCTGTCCTAAATTATTAATTTTAAAGGCTCCAAAAATATACCGAGTAGTCGAATCTTGATCTTTGTCGAGTATAGTTCTACCAAAAAAGGTCGGTGTGCACTGGGGGTAAGAGAGTGTGTAGGCCGGTGTCCTCCTACGGTGGCGTGAAGGGAATAAAAAGCATTCTCTAAGCCGGTCGTTGGTGCATCTTTCAGTCTGTTCTATACAGCAACCGCACCATGTTAGGCGGATGTTATAAACTACCCCTTCCTTGCAGAAAAAAAACCTGTTCTTGTGTTTAATGAGGAATGCGGATCCTGAGTGTTTGGCAAAATACAGTGCCAACCTTCGCACAGATCTTAGCTAAACTTTGAGGGGCAGATAACTCTATAGGAACATATCATACGTGTTGGCTACCTGTTTCAAATTGTGGGACAGTTGATGCAGGCACGGAACTGCTACCAGGCGCATTTTGTATGTTTTATCTTGTGCTGCTAAACCCTTTAACCGTCTTCAACAAGGACCCCAAACCTCTAAGAACTGCCCTGGGGTAAACCAGATACCTCAATGCGTTCAAATTGAGATTTACAACTTTACTTAACACCATGAAAACAGGACTTCTCCAGGGCCGAGCCCAGAATGAAGATGCTATATCCCTTTTGACAAGCTTAGAATGGGAGGATGTGTAAGGCAGTATGCCTTTCTTTGACCGGGGAGAAAAAGCCAGATATGGGTGATTGGCTTGGACTCGTAAAGAAATTAAAAAAAAATCGCAGGGTCCCATCCGTTTGCAGAGATGGAGAGTATGTTATAAACCAAGTTTTGCAAAACTTTGATACGTGCGGTTCAGGTTTAAAGTTTACATTCGAAGAAAGCAAGAAACCTTGCAATTTTTGTATCTCCCATTGTCTGCCCAAGCCAATCATCTCTGCTGGTCCTTTCCTCCCAGGTCAAAGAAACATATGCTGCCATACAGATCCTCTCATTCTAAGTTTGGCGAAAGGGGAATGGGCATTTCTATTCTAGGCTCGGCCCCCGCAAAGTTCTGTTAGCATGCTGTTAAGGAAAGTTGGAAATATCAGTGGAATTCCTTGAGGCACCTGGGTTTCCGCAGGCAGTTCTCATAAAAATTACATTTCTTTTTTTTTAAGAAGGGTAAAGTCGATATCAGAACCTGACAAAACCTACAAGATAGCGCCCGGTAGTAGTCCGTGCCTGCATCAACTGTCCTAATATTTGAAACAAGTAGTCAACAGGTATGACCTTCCAGTAGTGTTCTGCCCTTCAAAGTTTATCTCAGATATGTGCGAAGGTTGGCTCAGTATTTGGTAATCTTTCATGGACCGCGTGCCACAAGAAGCACAAGAACGTGCTCGTTTCCTTCACGGAAGGGGTAGTTTATAACGTTCCCCTAAGTTGTGGCGATTACTATATAGGACAGACTGAAAGATGCATCAACGACCGTCTATGAGAACACCTTGATTCCTTTCACGCCTCCGGAGGAGGGCACCTGCCTCCACACTGTCTCTCCAGGCATTGTACACCGAACTTTTGTGACGCAACTATACCCGGGAAATATCAAGATCGGACTACAAAAAAAAACAAAAAAACCTTCAAAACCATAAAAAAAAAAAAAACAATGCGTGAGCCACGCCTCTCTGACGTCGAGTGCGAAGGAGGTTGCCTTCTTAGTTAACGCCGACGGCGAGGATTTTTGACCGGCCTGGAGTCAACAAAGTGTCTTTTTAGCTATTTTGTTTATTCTTTCTTTCTAAAGTTTTGCATCCCTTTCTTTTCTCCCTTATGTGGATCATACCTGGGATATATTATCTCCTTTTTTTTTTCTCCTTAGCTTTCACGGGGGTTAATTTCTGCAGCTTCTTTTTTCTCATCCTTAAGCAATGAGTTGGGAGTCAGCGCTCTGTTGTTCTACCTGTCCTCTCTCTTCCTCCGTGTTTCCTTTGTGTGGTGCTTTACTATGGCGGCTGGAAGGGAAGGCGCGCCGTGCGGGATTTAATAGCTGCGCAGAATTGCGATGAAAACGACTCGCCTCCAGGCTGCAGCGTCCATGTAGTGGCGAAGATTTTTATCGCAACATCCGCGCTGCGGGCAACACGTGTGTTCAAAGGTCACATAGCTTCTTTATATTTTGACTCGGGTATTTGTAACTACATGAATTGTGCACGTTTCGTCCGTTAGATGGGTTCCTCGCCTAAATACCGCGATGAAAAGTCCGCAAAGGAGCTTTTGGAGACCGCTAGGAGAGCTGCAACCAGCAGACGTGCTGATCCGTTTATTGGGAGAGTTTGACCAATAATTGGACTAAATAGGCGAGCATCTCGTGGCCAACCACAGGCCGCTAAACAGCCCCTAGCGGTGGTCGTGAGCTCTAAAAATGCGACATGACTAATTTAAGCTGTTTCAACGTCACTAGAGTGAAAATGTATAACCCTTGGTGACCGAAAACTTGGCGCATGTCAAGTTTTCGTCTACTCCACATTCAACGGTAGAATAAACGAACGTGCGTTCCAAACCAGAGAAAACTGCGTGGTTGCGGTGCGGAGCCCGACTAGAGCCCGACTCTTTGTGTGGCTCCTTTTCTGGTACCACTCAGGAGTACGTCAACAGATTCTGTGGTATACTCTCCTTGTGCGCAACACACGCACAAGTCAAAACGTGCACTGTTCCTAGCTCGCTGTTCCTTCGCTTACTGCTTCGGTTTGCAAGAGAATGGACCTTTTGTAGAAATACGCGGTGCGCATGCGCGGAGTATTTCATGCGCCTGGGTTCGAGAGTATCTGTTCCAAACAATCCGCCATCTTGCATTTCTCGCCTTTGAGCGGTTTCGTTGTGTCGACCTCGGGGCGGAAGATTACGCACGATGGGGACAAAGGTGAGCTTGGGGGAGCCGTATCTCGGTCACATCGCCTAAATGGGTGAACAGGATGTAGCTGACGTTTTGGGTGTGGAACGGGTGGGAGAGGCCTTGGGCGCGCGTTGTTTTCCAGTCACCTAGTCTCGAACCGATTCGCGTGTCTAGGTGGCAGCACATATTCCCCAAGAGGTCCATTACGCAGCACGTGGGAGTGGCATTTATACTTCGACCAAACATGGGCTAACCGCAGAGGCTACAAGCGCGAGCTGGTCGCTTCGAAAAATTCTTCCTCTGTACGAACACTCGAGCGGCAGAGCAGGGAACAAAATCGGGTGCTCGCGCTCGCAGGCTCGCATGACACCTGTGACTTGTGGATTCTGAAAGGTTCATGTTTCTTTTCACTGCACTCTGCGAAACCGGGTGTCAGCGCAGAGCCCTTCTGTGTCAGCGGAGATCCCGACGTCCACTCTCTTCAATCAGATTGGCACTCACTCACCAGTCTTATTTTTCTCCAGAAAGAAGCGGTGAAGCGGGACTACTGTCTCGATTATTAGCTCGATTTGAATAGTTCCTTGGTAGCTGCCTTCAACGCGTCCACGCCTTCCTCACCAGGCGATCATTGCTGCTTATTTGGTATTTACGCCATTGTCACCCAGACGGTGAGATTGAACGATTATATTTCACGATTTAAATGTTGTTTCCAATATTGCAACGTCGAATTTTCTGATTAGTTGACGCGTTGTCGTATCTTTAGTTTACGCTCTAACCGCGGGGAGAATATTCGGCGCTGGCGGCGGCCTCTGCACCGCCTATTGGCCAAACTCTCCCAGTATACGGCTCTGCAGGCGAGATAGGCGGGGCTGAACATTTTGATAGAGCCTACGTTACATAGAGTTTGCAAGTGATCGATGGGAGTCACGTGGTGTATGGGCCGTCTCAGCCTTTCCGCTTGCTTTCCTCGTCGCCACTCGAAAAGGCAGCGTCATGCGCTCTTGAGACCAATCTTCACCGGTGGCGTCCGCCATTAAATTGCAAATGCTCCCTATCGATGTAGATGAACCCTCTACAATCTAGGCTCTTCAAATATTTTCAGCCTCGCGCCCCTTTTTCGCATTGTGCGCTACGGCGGCCGCCACAATTTTCCTTCCAGCCACCACAGTTTTACCGTGTAGATAATGTTTTTTTTTTTTGTCAAAAATATTAGGGGATTTTTTTTTTTCTGTTTGAGTTTCAAACAACAACAAAGATGGCTGCTGGCGTCTACGTCGAGCAGATTCTGACACCGCGAGACTCATTCCATTTGTTTATTTCCATGACTGCCAGTAGTTTTGCTTTGACCGACATATTCACATTAAAATTATAACCGATGTAGTTTGCAGTAAACTACTGTCGTATGTGGACGCCTTCGGAAGCGCCGTGCGGGTGTTTTTCTCGCTAGCGGGAATGGCGTAAGCCTAGCAAGCCACGTACACCATTTCGTTCTACCTAACTTGATTTGTTCGCTTAAGGTTGAACTCCATGGAGCGAATTATGAGGCGAATAACTGACGAACTTCGCCCGACGGCACGCTCGCTTTGCGCGCGACGTTGCAGCCACTGTGCTGATTCCACGCCCAGACAAAACCCGCCGGGCAAAAGTCGTCGATTTTTCGCAGCATATTCGTCCCGTGGAGTTCAGCCTTTACGCGGTCTGATGATAAATAAATGTGTCGGTTCTTGTAAAAGCATCCCCGCTACTTTGAGAATTGTGCAAACGTGGTAATTCCGACCAAATTGTCAGTACTGCAAGCTAACATACACAGGCGAAAATTCGCAGGTCAATAGACACTTTCCGAACGTCAGTCTATGCAGGCCGTGCATACCTGTGCAGAGCCAAACCCGACGCTCTGATGGCGACACGACATAACTTCTCAACACCAGAAAAAGAACGAACGTCTTCGAAAGCATAAAGCCGAAAGGAGGAAAATATGTTTGTCCTTTGAAGTCATTTTCAGATCACGAAAGGAAGGTTGCCTGATTTAGTCGAGCATGACCCTCCATCACCGCCATTAAAGCGGCAATATTGTAGCTTTTGGGGCACGACCGGCTTTATTAGGGACGACCAGGTCACTTTGCGTTTCCCTATACAAGCACGCGGGCCAAGAAATATTACGTGAATGGCTTGGAGGGACCGAGTGTTCCGCTAGGCGCCGCCCTAGCTCAACACCAAAAGCGCGTCGGCCGCAATCGAAGGCAATGGGAGCGTGTGGAAAAATATCAAAGATAGCGCTCAATCACGCGCTTAATCTTAAATTGCGTCTCACGCTCTCGCGCGTTCCAACCTTGACAGTGCTTTCTATACTCTGTTTCATACTTAGCGTGCAACGCTGTCAAAGCTACTGGCGCGAGCGCGTGGCTTCATCTATGGTTTTGTTTGCGCGAGAACGCGTGCAAATGATCAACGAGATCAAGGCCCGCGCTCGCGCCAGAAGCTTTGACAGCGTTGCACGCTAAGTATGAAACAGAGAGTTGTTCTCAGCTGAGGCGCTGTTCCGAGCAAGCCGGACCAGGAAAGGTAAAAATAATAGCAGTACAACAAAAACACCAAAGCGTTCTATAAAAATTTATATTTTTATCTGTTTCTGACATCTCGCCCTATCACGAGCTATCACCGATCATAAATGTTTTCAGAAATAGACCGATCTCACCAGCCAGTTTGACTACGCCACCATTGCCGCGATGCATCGAGGGAACTTTAGTCTTTTTGCACGTGCGACAACCTCGCTGGAGCACTGCGCGTGTAAAGCACGAGAAGGCACGAGCCCTCACGTGCAGGGCCGTCTGCCTCCTGAAAACTAAAGTTATGGCGGCGTCACGCATGCAGCGAATACTTATGGTATATTCGGCTGGTCACTTTCGAGCGCTCCAATTATCCGAGTCGGAGCTACCAGATCCCGGAGCGCCTCCGCATCGGAGCGAGAGAATCGGCGCGCCCACCCGAACGCTCCTCAACTTTGCAGAGCGGCAAACCTAGCGGATAGAGGGTGGCCTGCGCCACTAGTTTACGGCGCGAGCCGCCCTCTAGCGGAACTTTTGCTTCTCGGATTCAAAGGGTTCAGCAGTATTCAGTCATCCATCCATCCGTTAATCCTTGAAAAATGGCAGCCGTCAACGCGGACGCTGATAAGGTCATCGCAAGCCAGCCGTGCCAAGCGGAAGTTCCTGCGAAACTATAAAAAAAAGACAAAATTACAGCTTGAAAACTCTCGTATTTTTGTTCTTACCGCTTTGTCCGAGTAGGTTCGCACTATAGAAACATAAGCCTTGACCTTGGGCACCGTACAAGGTGCATCAAACAACTCGGCAAACTTCGCTTCGTAAACACGACCCTCGTCGTCGTCGTCCGAGCTGCTGGTGTTGTCGCTGTCTGCTAGCTTCGCCAGCAGCACTGACGGTGCCACCCCTAACATTAAACGTCTTCGTTTCAACGACATTTCACCTCAATTCGGGGAGCACAACACAACGGTGACGGCGTCGAGACTGACGGCTGTTTTTTGCAGCCCTCTTTCTGCGGAGTAGCCGCGTTCTCGCCGTCCGCTTCCAACACAAAAGCAAAATGGCGGAATGGCTGCAGTCACGTGACCGGTCGGCAGCCAGATCTCTCGCGCGCTCCCACTTCCAAGTCAGAGCGCCTCAAACCGCTCCGATTCGGAGGACGGCGAGAGTCGGAGCTTCGAAAGCGCTCCGAAAGAACAAGCTGAATATACTTGGAGCGCCTGGCATCGACCAGCCGAATGCACACCGGCTTTTCAGAGCGCTCCAAGAGGCTGAAAAGCGACCAGCCGAATATACCATTAGCGAGATGGGTCTATTCCTTCCTTTCAATGAGACCACAGTGGCAAACACACAGATGATAACAACGGCTTCTTTCCGTCTTTCCACTGATGGGCGCCCGCCTGCCTGCTTCATGAACGAGTCCTGACCTCAGCATTAATTCAAACCTAAGCCACCAGTCAAACGTTCAACAGAAAAAAAAAATAAAAAAAACAATCGCGTGGGGCTATTTAATGCCTGCATGGCTGTAGACGTTCAACCGTGAGACGAAGGTTCAGGGAAAGGAATTATCTACATTACAATTTCTTTGTTTGCTTGTTTGTTTATTGGTTCAACCAAGGAGGGTAATGCAACTCTGAGCGGGAATTAGCGCCTGCCAAGGGGTTCACAGTGCCTCTATGTCAAAAAATTAAACAAAAAACAATAAATAACTAAAGCCGGTACATAAATGAAGAGTTTCCGTGAGATGTGAGAGAACACAAATCGAGTTAGATGCTCCGCAGGTGGGCCGTGACGCTCTTGGTGAATGTTCGAAGTGAGACACTGTCAATTGGTGGAGAACTGGAGACTGGCGGAGGGGGGGGGGGGGGGACCTCCAAAGCTGCACTGCACGGGGTGCGAAGGAGTTCTAGCGACGAAGCGTACGGGTTAAAAGTGGCTGCAGTCCACCAGAGCGAGTACGCCGCAGGGAGGAGGCCAAAGGAAGTGAGGAGTCCGGTAGCATAAAAGTGGCTAGGAGCCACGTGGTCGCTACTTGACGTCGATATTGAAGCGGGTTCCTACAGACTGAACGGAGGAGGCTCCGTGTTCGATAAGATGGTGCTCGGGGGCCAAGTTGGCGCCTCATAAGAAGGCAGGAAGCGCGACGTTGCACCGACTCCAGGGAGGCAACACGCTGCCTGGTTGCCGAATCCCACACCGAGCAGCAAAACTCCAAGATGGCCACACTTGTGCTGTGAACAGCAATCTGGGCACATCGGGACTGGCTCTTCCTGTGGACCGAATGACGAAGCCAAGGAGTCACTGTTATGTACATATTTATATACAAGCTATATACAGGTCTAGTCCGGAACAGTAAATGCTTGGAGACAGCCAGCGGATTCCCATAATGCCGAGCAGCACGAGTCCGAGCACGAGCACCGATCTGGGTCCCTTGTTCTTCGTCGTCTTCAGCACGCCTTGGCGTATATATTACACTCCTTCCTACTAGACTAAGACACATAGTCTTCTAGCTAGGCGGGACGGCGTGTGAGTCTGCAGGGCCTGGATGACGCCCTGGGCAATTCTGATGGCGGATCATTTGGTTGATCCTCGAGTGTAGCATCAGCGTCGGCGTCCGGTTCCTCAGGAACTACTCAAGATGAAGGGGCGAAAGTTAAGTCTAATAAAGACTTCCCTTCTGATCCTGCAGCCGACCGTCTGCGCAGCTGGTCAACATGACGACGCCAGGTTCGTCCATCTTCAGTCTCAATGCGGTAGGACAATGGACCAGTCACAGCTGTGACTACTCCAGGCAACCATTTGGCGCCAGACAAGTAATTTCTTGCGTAGACATCTTCTCCTACGCAAAATGTACGCGCCTTCTTCCCTTCCTGAATAAACTTGTCTTCTTGTTTCCATGATGAATGAAACTGTGAGTCAGGGTGCAAGTGGTCCAATGCAATCTTTTGTCGTCGATTCATTAGACGTTCCGCAGGACTCCTTCCCGTCGTTGAATGTGGCAGTGTTGCACTGAATTTAGGCTAAATACTTCTAGCCATTTTGAAAAGGAGTACACCACTATCAGAAAAACTTTTCCTTTAAATGGCCCAACAAAACCAACGTGTAGCCTTTCCAGGGATGTTGAGTCGTCTCCCAGGGATGCACTGGGCCCCGTGGCATCGATGGCCTGCTCTCTTGGCACGCGAAACAACATGCCGCTTTATCCAGACTGTTCTTCGTGCCAATGCGTCCATGCTTACAATGACTGGATGGGCTGTGTGCAGAACGTCGAGAATGGTGCCTTGTGCCACCTTGGGTATCACAAGTCTACTTCCCCAAAAGATGCATTCTTTGTAAGCTGATAATTCATCTCTCCTTGTTACTCGTCAGGTTGCTTGTCATCTGGACACCCATGCATAATCCAGCGCTGGACACGCGCAAGTATGGTATCCCTTCTCGTGGATGCTGCGATTTTTCCTGTATTCCAAGGTTGTTCTGGAGCGGTCTCTAGCATCCAAACGTCGGCCACAGAACGTCTTCCAACTGTGTGGCTGGAACAGGCAGCCGGCTGAGGGCATCAGCGTTACCCAATTTGCTGTCAGGACGGTACTGCAATTCGTAGTGGTATGCAGCAAGCATCAAGCTCCCCCTCAGGACTATCGGAGACACCATAGCTGGAATTTTCTTGTGGGGGTTTAGTAACCCAAGTAGAGGCTTGTGATCTGTGATGATCGTAACCGGTCGACCATAAATGTAATATTGGTGAAACGTCTTAACATTATATATTACTGCCAGAGCCTCACGATCTGTTTGCGAATAATTCCGCTCCGCCTTGCTTGGGGTTCTGGACCCGTAAGCTATTGGTGATTCTTCTCCAGTCGCGGACATGTGGCTCAGGACAGCTTCCAAACCATAAGGAGAAGCGTCGCAAGTCTAAATCAAGGGCTTGTTGACATCGTAGTTCGCAAGAACAGCAGTTGACTTGAGCAGCTCCTTTGCCTTACGATAAGCTTCTGCTCCACGGACAGTCCATGTCCAGCTCGCACCTTTTTAAAGCTGTCTTTGCAGTGGCTCCAGGTTGTGGGCAGCTCCTTTAAGAAAGCGACGGTAGAATTTATCTAGGCCGAGTTATCCCTGTAATTCCTGCTTGTTATTTAGCTCAGGAGCTTCATCTATTGCTCTGTCTTTGTCTTCGGTAGGTCATACTCCATCCTTGTCAACCTTGAATCTCAAGAAGACTACGTAACTTACGTTGAATGCACATTTTTCCCTGTTAAGGCTGAGCCCATCCTCTTGGAGTCGTTGCAACACGTCTTGATATCGTTTGTCATGCTGGTCTTTAGACTTGCCGCCGATAAGGATGTCATCCAGGAAGATCGCTACACCTTCCATTCCAGCAAGTAGCTTCTCCATGTAGCGCTGGAAGATAGCTACTGAGACGGATACTCCAAATGGTAGTCGGCTGACTTTAAAAAGTCCCTTGTGCGTCGTAATGGTGAAAAGTGTAGCTGACTCATCATCGGCAGTCAACTGCTGGTAGGCCTCTGGAAGGTCAAGCTGTTTGAAATGGCAGCATCTAGCCAAGTTGCTAAGGAGTTAATAATAATAATAATAATAATAATAGCTTTATTTACTATGTATAAGCATGGTGGGGGCTGAGGAAAAAAGCTGTCCAAGCAGCTTGACTGGTCCTCAGCCCCCCTCAGGTACATACATTGGCGAGAAAGACACTTAAAAAGAACACAAAAATTCTATAATAATACAAGGTACTTTCATCATAACAATGAACAACAGACAAGTATCAGCAATACATTAAACAAGAATAGCACTTGCCTATAAAAGAAATCGGGAAGTTGCACACAAGAAAGGAAAAACTATCCAAAATATTCTAAGATGCTTCAACACAATATATATATATATATTGTGAGGATGTTAAAAGGGTGATTTAATGAGGACTGGATAGAGGGGTTCAAGCGACAAAATCGTTGTGCACCAGCTGAAGAGCGCGCGCAGCTTGGCCCTCCTTTTTCAGCTTCGTCTTCTTCTCCCTAACACTTCCCCCGGGCGGGTGAAGGGCCGGTCCACCGGCCTTGGTGTCCTCAGTCGTGGGGTGGGTGGAAAGGTTTCATGCGGGAAACATGGACAATGTCACGTGACTTCGTGCGGTGATCTCTAGGTGGTGCGACTGCTTCAACTTCGTAGCTTGTAGAAGAGAGACGGCGGAGAATGCGAAACGGGCCAGTGTATTTCTGGAGCAGTTTTTCACATTTACCAGGCTTACGGAGTGGGGTGGCGAGAAGGACTTCGTCACCAACGTTGTAGGATGCTTCGCCATGCGTCTGTGCGTAACGGATCTGTTGTTGCTGCTGGGATCGTAGAGTTTGAAAACGCGCAAGTTGTCGAGCATCCTCCGCGCGGCAGATGACCTCTGAAGGATACGACGTGTGAGGTTCATAGACGGAAGGGAAAATAGTATCAAGAGTTGTAAGTGGTTCACGGGCGAATAACAAGTAATACGGTGAGAAGCCTGTCGTTGACTGACGTGCGGTGTTATAAGCGAAGGTAACATACGGGACAATAGCGTCCCAGTTTGTATGATTTTCCGCGACGTACATTGACATCATCTCTGATAACGTGCGGTTGAGGCGTTCTGTTAGTGCATTGGTTTGGGGATGATAAGCGCTGGTCAATTTATGAGTTGTGTTAGCCAGACGCAAAAGATCATCGAGGAGCTTAGCTATAAAAGGAGTGCCCCGATCGCTTATTATGACCTGGGGTGCACCATGCAGGAGGAGAATGTTGTGCAGAAAGAAAGTTGCCACTTCTTGGGCTGTGGCGGTTGGAACACAGGCTGTTTCGGCGTATCTGGTGAGATAGTCTACGGCGACAATTATCCACCGGTTTTTGTTTGTAGACGAAGGAAATGGGCCGAGGAAATCGATTCCGATTGTTTGGAAGGGTCGATGAGGCGGTGTTATGGAATGCAAAGGGCCGGATGACTGGGTGGTTCGAGTCTTGTGAAGCTGACATTGGTGACACGTGCGAATGTACTTGTTGATGGTGCGATACATGCCGTTCCAGAAGTAGTTTGAACGGACGCGGAAGTATGTCTTTGCGAAACCAAGATGTCCAGCGGTAGGGTCATCGTGGTGTGCTTGGATGATGTCTTTTTGGAGGGTCCGAGGAACAACGAGCAGCCAGGGTCGTCCATGTGGCTCGTAGTTCCGTCTATAGAGGACACCATCACGAAGAGTGAAGAGACGAGCGCGCTGTTGAGTGTGCCGCGTGAGAGATCCAGGAAGCCCCATCAAGCATTGTATTAGTGGCCGGATATTCTGATCGGACGCTTGAGCAGCTGCGATGTCAACGGTATCTAACAGAGCGATGGAAGAATTGTGGTCGCTTGGAGCGTGATGTGAAATGTCAGTGGGCAGAGGACATCGGGACAGCGCATCGGCATCGAGATGACGCTTTCCTGACTTGAAAACAACGTTAAAGTCGTAGTCTTGAATTTTCAGCGACAACGTCCAAGGCGGCCAGATGGATTTTTAAGGCTGGCGAGCCAGCATAGGACGTGGTGGTCTGTGACAATTTTAAAATAGGTGCCATAAAGATATGGTCTGAATTTCGAGATCACCCATATTAGTGCTAGACATTCACGCTCTGTAATACTGTAATTTCTCTCACACTTAGTTAGAGTCAGACTAGCGTATGCTATGACGCGTGGGCGACTATTGACATTTTGTGCCAGAACAGCCCCGATGCCATGTCCACTGGCATCCGTTCAGATTTCCGTGTCAGCTCCCGGTATGAAGTGGCCAAGTATTGGGACGGAGATGAGTGCACGTTTAAGAGATAGGAATGCCTTGGCCTGGGAGGGTTCCCAATTGGAATGTAGTGTTATTCCGAAGCAGTTCGTTTAGCGGTTCGGCGAGATCCGAGAAACGAGGGATGAATTTCCGGAAGTATGTACAGAGTCCAAGAAAAGCCCGGATGTCTTTTGTGGTTCTGGGATTCGGGAAGTCAGAGACAGCTTGGACTTTGGTCGGGTCTGGGCGGATGCCTTCCGAGCTGACTAGGTGACCCAGAATCCGCATTTCCCAAGCACCGAATGTACACTTTTTTGAGTTCAACTGCAAATTAGCGGAGCGAAAGCAGTCCATAACTTGCTGGAGCCGATGTAGATTATCTTCAAAGGTTGAGGAGAATACAATAACATCGTCGAGGTAGCAGAGACATATGTTCCATGTTAAACCGCGTAGAACACTGTCCATCATCCGCTCGAACGTCGCGGGAGCGTTACACAGGCCAAAAGGCATGACATTAAACTGCAAGAGACCGTCCGGGGTGACAAACGCAGTTTTCGGTTTGTCCGCGTTGGCAACCGGGATTTGCCAGTAGCCGCTACGGAGGTCAACAGATGAAAAGAACGAAGACCCTTGAAGTGCGTCGAGCATGTCGTCGATACGAGGGAGCGGATATACGTCTTTTTTAGTTACCCTGTTTAGACGCCGGTAATCAACGCAAAAACGCCACGAACCGTCTTTTTTCTTTACGAGAACCACGGGGGAGGACCAAGGGCTGAATGACGGCTGTATAACATTTTTTTTCAGCATATCAGTCACATTGTCTCGAATCACTTTACGTTCCGCAGGTGAAATACGATACGGGCGGCTCTTAAGGGGACTTGCGTTTTCCTGTTTCAATCTGATGGTGCACCACAGGTGTCTGTGGGAGTGTCGACCGGTTGAAGTCAAATAAGTCGCTATAAGCTTCCAGAAGACTGGAAAGAGCTTGCCTTTGGTTTGGTGTTAAGCCGCTGTCGATCATCAGCGTTGTATATTTGGTGGAGCACTGGGTTTGAGGAATTGGCTGGGAGTGGAGATGGCACGTGTCTTGAGCCAAAATGGCGAGGCTATCATGGTCGAACGTGCGGATGGTTGCAATACCAGCTCCTCGAGGTAATATGAGCGGCTGCGCAGAAGCGTTTGTAACGTATAAATTAATTTGGCTTGCTATTACTGTGACGGTAGAGTAGGGCAGAAGCAAGCCCTTTTGCACGAATGTGGTAAGCAGTGGCTCGACAAGACCGTAATCTCCTTGGAAGCTGAACTCAGGCTCCAGTGTTACTGCGACAGCAGTCAATGGTGAGATACATAGATCGGCTGTAGTTCGAAGGACAACAGGATCACAATCGGCTGATTCTTCTGTGTCAGAAGTGTTTAAATGCAGCTGACGTTCCCCACAGTCAATGACGGCATCGGTTGACGACAGGAAATCCCACCCCAGTATCACGTCAGCCACGCAGTTCGAGAGGACTGTGAAGACAACAACGTAGCGATTGGAGCCCAGAGTCACTGAGAGTGTTGAACAACCGAGAGGGCGAATTAAATCTCCATTTCCCATACATAAAAATCGTCCAGGTGCTGGCGTCAATACTTTGCGCAAACGCCGTCGGAAACTGTCAGAGATACAGGATTTGGCGGCGCCGGTGTCTACGAGGGCTATAAGTTTTCGTCCGTCAATTTCGATAGCAACAGTCGTTGGGCCATCTCCAGGAGGATTTATATTGCAGTTTCGTGGTGAAGCCTGACCTCCTGTGGCAACGCAGGCTGCGGGCTTCAGTTTGACGTTGTATATGCGATGGCGGCGACATTGAGGGGCGATACGGAGCGCTGGCGTCGAGGGTAAGGAGACGGTGATCGGCCTCTGCGATTGTCACGCTGTAAAATGGAGCTGGGGTCTGGCGGTCAACGGGACGGCTGTCGTCATCGGGGGAGTAACGTGGATAAGGTTGAGGGAAACGGCGATACTCGTCAGGGTTCATGCGACGGCGGCAGTAGCGCGCGACGTGGCCGGGTAAACAACAATTAAAACAGATGGGTCGCTGGTCTTCCGTTCTCCAAATGTCACTTCTTCGGCTCAGTGCGTAGGTTCGCGACGCTGGGGAGGCATGATTGAAACGGGAGCCTGGGTAGAAGTGCTGAGCATCATGTGACATGGTACAGAAGAGCGGCGGTGGGGGAGGTGGTGAAGCATATGTCTACGTCGATGGCGTCAGTGATGCAAGCGCAGCATGAAGTTCGTTCTGGACGACTTTCTGGACGCTCTGTGCCTGAGGGTGGGTTTCGGTACTGTCGGAAGGTGGACGGAGGTGATCAAGAAAGGAACGCAGCTCTTCACGAATGATGCTGCGAATCAATGCCGGCAAGTCAACACCGGCAACAGATGCAACGGATACCTCTGGAAGGCGTTCGAAAGGTGCCTTCGAGATCCGTGCACTCTGCAGTTCTTCGTATTTTTTGCACTCACCGATTAGTTGTTGGACTGTCGTGGGTGACTTGGGTGCGACAACAGCGAAGAGGTCTTGGGACAGCCCCTTAAACAGATGACGGATACGATCTTCTTCGGTCATGTCGGCATCCACTCTGGTGCAGAGACGAAGGACATCCTCAATGTAGCTGGTGGAAGACTCGGTGGTGGCTTGAAATCGGCGAGCCAGCTTGTCTTTCGCTTGCTGTTTCCGTCGTTCTGGTTTTCCGAACGCCTCCGAAAATGCGGCTGTAAAGGCGTCCCATGAACTGATTTCATCCCCATGGTTGTCAAACCATTGCAATGCAGTGTCTTTCAGAAAGAACACTACATTAGCCAACTTGAAGCTGTCGTCCCATCGGTTGTGGTGACTTGCGCGGTCATAACTTTTCATCCAGTCGTGGACGTCGGTGTCAGGAGAGCCAGAGAAAATAGGAGGGTCCCGTTGCCGGTTCTTGACGGTTGGTGGCAATGGAGTGGAACCGTGGGGTGGCAGGCCGTTTGAAGTGCTCGCTTCTTGGGACATGGTGTTAATGGTGCGCCCGCTACGTAACTCCAGAAAGGGGGTCAGCGGAGAGGTTGGGAAACGTACTGACCTCCACCAATTGTGAGGATGTTAAAAGGGTGATTTAATGAGGACTGGATAGAGGGGTTAAAGCGACAAAATCGTTGTGCACCAGCTGAAGAGCGCGCGCAGCTTGGCCCTCCTTTTTCAGCTTCGTCTTCTTCTCCCTAACAATATATATATATATACATAGAAATATATACATACACGCATATATACATAAACACGCATACATATAAATACAAACATACACATACACACACATATACACACACGTACATATAGACATATATATGTCTGTGTTTTTATGCTTCGTACATTGCGCGAATTTCACTATATCTGCAAGTGTACAGATAAAAATGAACGTGGTGATAGTTGTTTAAAAGGGATGGTAAAAGATAACGGAGACATTCTTTTCCGGAGTATTTTCGAGTTGTAGGGACTACCCAGCTCTCTTTGTGTCTTGTAGAGTAACTAGATTTTTTATTTGCAGTTGGGAAAGATTGCGTATACTACTTACATTTCGCTGTGTTTCTAATTTATAGGCGAGCACTCAAACAATATTTCTATTGGTTGTGTGCCCTGATAACGCGAGAACGACGAAAGAAAATTGAACTTGGCGTTCCATAAGGGGCGTTATTGATGTGGCGAACATATTTCTTTTGTAATAAATTAATACGCTGTAGGTTTGAAGATGTAGTTGTAACCCACTCCAGTTAACAATAGTTTAAGTGTGAGTAAAACAATGAATTATAAAGAAGCAACTTAACTTGTGCGGAAAGGAGGTATCAAATGCGTCCAATTATGCCAGTAATTCGCGCTATTTTTGTTAGCAAGTAGTTTGCATGAGCGTCCCATAGCATGTCGGCAGAAAATATGACACGGAGACCCCTGAAATTATCTACCTCTTCTATACGACGTGAATTAAGGAAGATTTCTGGATGTGTAGGAACGGGCTTGTTTTTGGGTCTGAATATAACCGCCTTTGTTTTTTCTTTCATTTACTTGCATAGCATTAGCTGCCGACCAGTTCTCGAGTGTTTTCATTGTATTATTTTATCAATCTATAAGTTCATGAATGTCATGGCCAGAGAAAAATATGCTAGTGTCATCCGCATATACTATAAATTTGGCTGTGTGGCTAATATTTACAATATCGTTAAGATAAACGTTGAAGAGTAGTGACCCTAATATGCTGCCCTGTGGCACACCACAAAGCACTGGTTGCGCCTTTGAGCGCATTTTGTTAATCTGGACAACCTGTTTTCGATTAGATAAATATGATTTTAGAAGCAATGAAACCCGTCCTCGGATACCGTAGCAGGTAAGCTTTTCAAGCAAAATGTCATGATTTACTAAGTCAAAAGCCTTTGAAAAATCCACAAATACACCAAGAACGACGGCGTTGTTTTCAAATTGTGTGAGTATATATTCTTTTTGTTCAAGTAATGCTAGTTCACTTGATTTGCTTTAAAAAAAAGGGAAATTGGTGTGGCGTCACCAAGTTATACTTATCAATAAATCCCGAAAATCTCGAGAGCAAACGTTTTTCAAATACCTTTGAAAAAACTGGCAGGATGGAAATAGACCCTTTCCGAAATTCAGTCTGGCCACTTTGATCACCATCATTATCGAAAAAATGGCATATGTGCAGTACTAATGGCGGCCTTCTGTTTACTGATGAAGGAATAAGTTGAAGATGCTCCTTAGCAGATAATTCGAGACTTATACATTCCTGACGTTAGCACGATGCGAAGCAGGAATTGAAAGCCAGATCTGCGTAAGCGTTCATTTCTAGCTCGGGCCCAGCCAATCCGTTGGTAGCATCAAGGTGCTTCAAAGCCCCTTGATTTGTAGAACGTTATCAAGCCGCGTACGTGGGTTGACGCTTCGTTCTGACTGGTTGCATCTTTGTTTCTGTCATCACTGAAAGAGATCGAGAAGGAAATGTACAGTGAAGCGCAAACTCTCGTTTGCCGTTGACTTGCCAAAGTGACGTCGCCCGATACAATACGGAAGACTCCATTTTCATTGCCACCATTAGTACGGCAAAAGTTAAACTGCCATTATAGCCACCAGATGGCACCGAATTTCGGGAAGGGTCTATTGGCCTAAAATTTCCCAGATCATTTCTATCTCCCTTTTTGTAAAGTACTGTAATCTTTGCTTTTTGCATTTTTGATGGGAAGACAGCTGTCTCTAAACAGGTGTTAAATATATCAGTGAGTATAGGCGCGTTTATATCAGCTACATGCTTTATAGGCCGTATCTGGAGACCATCAATATCACAGCTACTGCTATTATTTAGACTTTTGATTACTGATATCACCTCAGGCGCGGTAACCGGTTGAAGAAACATTGATTTGTCATTTCGAATGCTCACATATTCGAGAGCAGCCGACGAGTGACCACGCGTAGTCAGGTTTGCGAAGAAATCATTAAAATCGTCACCTAATTCGGCTCCAGACAATTCCCTTCCATTCACTCGTAGTTTCGAGACAGTAGCATGTGGAGAACCACGATGTAATAGTTCGTTTAGTCTGGACCATAACACGTAATGGCGATTGTTTTTATCGCTTAAAGCAAAGGAGTGGTTTTCTGTCCGCGCAGATCGCAGCTTCTTTGTCAATTTATTTCAGTACTGTTTAAACGTCTTCAAATCATCAGGTGCTCGAGTATTCAGGAAGCATCTGTATAGCTTGTGTCTAATTTTCATTTCTTTACGCAGCTCCGGCGTAATCCACGGCTTCCTTGATTTTCGACTGTTTTTACGTTCTTTAATAGGGAAGTGGTCGGTATATAGCTTTTTGAAAATGTCAATAAACTTATCGTAAGCATCATTCGCCTCACTGAATGTATCTGTTCTGTTCCAAGTTTCCCGCAGCAATGCAACGCGGAAAGAATTAAGGGCTTTCTCTTTAATTGATTGGTATAACATTTTAGGGCCTTTGTTAGCTGCTAGTTGAGTTCTTTCCACACAAAGGAACACAGGAAGATGGTCACTAACGCTGCAGGGTATAACTCCAGCCATAGCGTACGACTGCAATGAATTTGTAATAAACAGATCAAGGACGAATTGGCATTCGGCTGTGACTCTAGTCAGAACACTAATCATGTTGACAAAACCATTATATGTTACTGCAGTGCTAAAATTCCTGGCAGATTGGCTATTGTTACTCATGTCGATGTTGAAATCTCCTCCAGCAATTAAGGTATTTTTGTTTTCTACAACGAAGGCTAGAAATTTATCGTAGAATTTTAAAAATATTGAAATATCTCCATTAGGTGGCCAGTAACAAACAGAGTACACTGTCTTGTTTGAACACAAAGAAAGTATTTCATAGTCGGGTGTAATCAAACTGTAGCAATCAAGTAACTGACATTCAGCGTTGTCGCAGAGCAGTAACGCAATTCCACCGCCTCGTCCATTGGATCGGTTTATATAGTAAGACGTATAGTTTGGTAACCTGAGCACATCATGTTCACTCGTGCTCCAAGTCCCAGTTAACATAATGGCAGAAAGTTTAAATGAAAATTCAGTAAAGAATTCTTCTAAACAAATTACCTTGTCTTTACAGACCTCGTATTTAAATGAATACATTTCATAAAAGCAGGTGGGAGCCCAGACACAAGCCGGTCAACGTCACATTGCAAATAATAGCACTGATCGTCGTTCATGGCACATTATTTTCTAAAAAGTTCATCTGCAGCGTACTCGCGTTGTGTCGCCTCTACCCCCCCCCCCCCCCCCCCAAAAAAAAAAGGTACATTTGACAGGGCTGTTTTCATGGATGTGAGGGGCGAGCTTACCAGAATGAGGGAAATGCTAAGCCCCATTATAGGGGGGGGGGGGGGGTCCGGTTTCTTGGGTTTTTGCCATTGACTTTGCCTGGTAACCTTGGGCTGCTCCGCTGCACATGGGCCGCTCGGTTGGGGAGACTTGCACAGAGCGGCTGTCTCCGCTGAAGGGGCGGCCGACTTCGATGCCGGCGTTGAGCCGGTTTCTTAAGCGGATGCCGCCAGCCCGTCTGTCAGCTGAACGACGTCGTCGATCTGTGCCACTTTTTTGTTGTCTTCCTTGACATCGCACTCTCCTTCCGTCACTTCCGGATGCTCGCCTGAATCCCGCGATGTATCATCGGCGTCGAGCGGCGGCAGCGGCTCCGTGAAGGCAAGCTGCATTGCATCATCACCGTTGTCCAGAAGCACGTCTTCGGGGCCGCGTTAACTTGGACCTTGGCTTTGGCCGCGTATGTCGGCACGCACTCAATCTCGACGTGGCCGAATCCACGACACCTGTGGCACCAAGGAGCCTGGCACTGCCTCCGTATGTGCTCCAGCTGGTTGCAGCGGAGACACAGCGGCGGTCGCCCAGGTATTGAGAGCAACACCGGGTAGCCAGCGATCGAGGCCTGATGAGGAAGGTTCTCCTTGTTGACCCCCTCACAGAGAACGAGGGTGACGCTTCTCGTTGTGCTGTGCACCTAGTATGCGTCGTTTGGTGCACGCCATTTCTCCCGCGTAGAACGCTTCAACTTGCCAAGAGAGGCAAGAGCGCCTTCGACCTCGCTGTTCGTCACGAAGGTAGGCAGCCAATGTACTCGCAGCGTCACCTCCCTCTGGTGTTGGCAATGGGTAGAATTCCCACTTCACTGCCTTGTTAACGGTGCTCTTGTAGTCACCGCGAATTCGCAATTCTCCGTTCTTCTTCAATACTGGAACCATTGGTGTAGCCCAGCATGAGTGCTTCACAGGTACAAGAATTCCTTGCCTAACAAACTTTTCGAGTTCCTCCTCCACCTTGGGTCGCATAGCATAAGGAACTTGTCTTGCCTTGCAGAACCTTGGTGTCGCAGAGGTGTCGACCTCCACACAAATTGGTGGACCCCGGCTCTTCCCCAGGCCTGTGTCGAAGATATTTTTTGAACTCCTCCAGGAATTCGCTAACTTGTTGGGCAGTTTCGAGCAGATGGGCACCAGTGAGTCCGATTCCTAGAGTTTTGAACCAGTCTCGTCCAAGAAGGCTTGCATACTCTTCCTTGACCACTGGGAGTGGTAGAGTTGCGGACTTTTTTTTTGTGTCGTACCAATGACGTGTACTTTGCCGAGAACGGTTACAGGTTCTTTTGTGTAGGTTTTCAGCGCAACGGTGGATGGTTGCAGCCTTTGCTTCGGAATGCGAAGTCGTACCATCGTTCTTTTGCTGATGACAGCGAACATGCATCCGGAGTCGACTTCCATCCTTGTTGGCTGTTCATTAATCCTGATGTGTACGAGGATGGAGGGCTCACTAGACGAGAGGTTACACAGCTCGTATGTTTCAGTAGCATTACCGTGCAGCAGATCAGATTGTGCTCTTACTTCTCCTTGCCCTGAAAAGGGGTTTTTCTTTGCCTTCTTTTGGAGACAGGCTTAGATGATATCCCCCTTGCGGCCACAAAAATGGCAAGTGGCGTTCTTGAAGTGGCAGTTACCATTCTCCGAACACGACGTTTTGGACGTAGCTATGGAAATCAAAATGTTGGTCGATGATGTCACCTTGGAGGTGGATATGCGTTGTTCTTGGGATCACCACTCGGTTCAGGAGAGTTTCGGAGGGCTCAAAGATTGGCGTGAGGCAGTGATGTGCAAGGTAGCGCATTTGGTTTAAGTTTAGGGGAAGTTTGTTTTTTTAGACCAGAGAAGAATGCGATCTAGATCAACTTGTAGCTCTTTACCGAACGTACAATCGCAATAACGATGAGAAAAGTCCTTGAAATACAGTCGATTATCCTCAAAACGTCGCCAGTCGTGGAGCGGACACACAGAGATACACACGCGAAAGCGTCTGCTAGTGTGTTAAGCTACAGTGCCATAAAAAGCGGTGGCGATTCAGCGAACTAGAGGAAGTACTAGGTAAGCAAAAGCAAATGCGGCTTGCTCGCGCTGTTTAGGGTGATCTGGTCGCCCCTATAAAGCCGGTCGTGTTTTGGGGTGTCCACAAGGTAACTCTGACTTTTTAAAAGGGTCTATTGGCTGGAGAAAATGGGGTGTTCGCCTCGCATCAGGGTTCTCAAGCTATGTTTCAATCATTTTGTTTCGGGAGGCGTGTAACTCTCAAGTTTGAATCAGTGAACCTTGCTAGCTAAAGCTAATGTTTTTAGGTCGCGTTTTAATTGTGTGTCATGACGCCCACCCATCTGGCTCGCAGACACTATGCAACAGGACAATAAGAAGAAAAAATTTGAAAAGGTGAAGAATTTTTTTTATTTTGTTTATGTCTTTAAGTCGCCTTTTATTGTGCTCAATGGCAGAGGCTAACAGAGGCTTTTATTAGACAGTGGCGCGTGAATGATGTATCCCTAGAACGCCGTTTCATGATTGTGTATTGCGAGTGTGGCATAGGGTTTAGGAAAGACACTTCACAAGAACTCTATAACCTCCATGGGGTCCTTGTGAGGTGGAACAGCAGAGGGACGCAAGCGATGGCAGCCGCGGACGTTCGGCTTTCGTGGCCAGCTTTTACGGGCGTACCAGGTGGTAGGTTCTAGTACAAGACGACGAAGTAATTTGCCGCGCGTCTGCCCGGACGACCAGCAAACTGTCAGACGGCACACTAGACGCATCGGACGTCGTGACAGGGAGACATGACACTTACGAATGTGTTCAGACGAGCAGCCAAGGCAATCCAGCAGTAATGGGCGGGGCCACCGTTTGTGTGCGTGGCCTGCAGTGGGTGGTGAACGCCGTCTGAATTGCGCCTAGCGTCCTAGGTATTGCTCTATTTGTATGCCATTTATTTAATACCCGTTCCAGGCTTTTCAAACCGGACTTGTTGCCGTGCACATCAAACACGTGCTCGACTTTAAAAAAAGGAGCGAACGTTTTGGTGCGCTCGTCCGTTTTGACCGAGGACATCGACCGCGCTAACAATACAGCGTAGTACGGCTTTCCATTTCACTTTCTCGCTGTCGTCCGACTGGCCTTTCTTTTTTTCGGGAGGTTGGGGCTTAAAACAGCAACAGAAGCCTTGACGAGCCGGAAGACTGTGCGAGTGGAAATGTCCTGCTCTCCGTGATGAGCACGCTCAAACGCTTTGTGCAAGAAGTCTAACCGCTCATTCACACTGGAAGCGGGTCCGCGTGCGCAAAGCGGTTGCGAACGCGGTTGTATAAAGATCCAGTACAATTGCACGCGAACTTGATGTCATCGAGTGCGCGTGCAATTGTACTGGATCTTTATACAACCGCGTTCGCAACCGCTTTGCTAACGTGGATCCGCTTCCAGTGTGAATGAGCGGAAATGGAGGATGATTTCCCACTTTGCAAAAACGACCCCAAAGCGGACCGGAAGCGGATAGAGAACCACCACTTCCGCCCAGGAAAGGCCGTGCACAGCAGAAAGCATGCCCTGCGAGGACAGCCCGTGAGTTACACTTATGCAACATGCAGTCTGCCTTTCTCAGGATAGTGCAGAAGGGGTCCTCAAAAATTTATAAGTTTGTACACGAGAGCTGTCCGTGAGAGTAGCAGGTGGCTATCGCGGGCCACAAACGAGGCGCTAATTGGCTTCAGGAACATCTACCATGTGCTTCAGACGCTCTCACGAACGGTTTGGTCCTAGTCATGGTAGTCGAGGTCATTACGGGAGGTAACAACTTTCAACGAACAGATCGAGCTGTACGATTTGTAGTACGGCATGTCCCGGGCTGATGGCTTATTGCGCTGATCTGGGAAGCAAGCAAGATGTCACGACCAGCTTCTTCGATACAACCTGGCACGGGCTCGCTGATGCCCCCAGAATATATTTGACAATAGTGAACTGTAGGAGGAAGGGGGTCCTCCTGATAAAAATGTTTCACGAGTATGAAAAAAGGACATGCTCCTTTGTCATCATTCCTTATTCTGTTTTTTTTTTCAGCAACACGAATGTAGAACCTCTAAGAGACATAAGCGGGCGCCCGTCTCTTGTTTTCTGGAAACGAATAAATTTTGTACAGAACGCGATCTGAAACTTCTCACCCTGTTGGTAGGTTCTTCAGGACTTTGGAAAGCCTGGCGGCGACGGAGAAATTCTGCAGAAGCTACTTGTAGAGCGAGCTTCTCGCAATCCAAACTGGGTGAGCACTGTCACTTTCCCTCTGCTCTTTTTTAAAAATTAATTTGCAGTTTTCCTTGAAAACACTCGAGCACGTTGATGACTGACAATACGTTTTAAAGTTTTCAGATATATATCTTGCTGAATTACTAAAGTCTAGGCTTCCTATGTCGAGCACGTCAATGGCAATGTGTCTTCCGAGGAACACATTTCTCGGGAAAAAAGATCAACTCAGGTATTTTTCACCTTTTATAATAACTTAATTTTTCTAGGGCATGTTTAACTTTCAGACTGATGGTATTGAATATATGTTTGCAGACAGGCAGCCGCACTCGCAGCAGGAGCGCTGAATTTCAAGCATTTAATTGAAAGGTAAGGTAGTCCACTAATAGGCAGCTTTATACACGTTAATCTAGTGTAATGAAATATAGCATTTATGAAATGTTCGCATTATCTAGCAGCGAGTTCACTATAATCCGAGTCAGTCATTGTTTGGTTACGTACTCTGGGCAGGTAACGGACGCAGTGGCGGCGTCAGCGCTCAGCGAGAACTCGGATCTAATTTGAGGCTTCGTGCCTAAGACGCGTGTGTTACCAATGTTGCTTGATGGGATTTTTTTTTATGTTCGATATCTGATTCTTTATGATTTATCATATTTTCAATTAGACAACTTCTCCAGCCTGAGGTCCGTGGAAAAACTCCCTTGGACATGTCGCAGTACCAGTGTGTCTTCAGTGTTTACCGCAAGCCTTCCATATCCTGCGATAAACTGGAGTTCAATACGCCCCTCGAGAAATCTGGGAAACACGTGCTAGCCATACACAACGGCCAGGTACGTAAGCGCTGAACTTCAATTGAGTGCATTCGATGTCAGGTAACGTGCCGTCTTCATCACGCAATAAGCCAAATATTTCTCTAGGACCCAACCGAAGGAATCGATCTGCCAATTCCCCGATGCACCACTCGATGAAGGCCAATTTAGGAGATCGATATATATGTATCGTCGCTTTAGAAAAATGTTTCGTTCAGAGTTAAAAAAAAAGACTGTTCCTGCGGTTGAAATCATTAAGGAATTATATGTAACGTGCACAAAATGACCGAGGTGGGAGCATGTAACTTATTAGAGGCACTAGATTAGAACAGCCACGTAGCACGAAAGGTGCTAAAGTGTTACACAGATGCATGTATCACAGCGTACTTACATATATCAGTACAAACTGTAACAAGCAGCCGCCAGGGGCTTTAAAAGAGGTAATGGCTCTCACACAAAACAAAATGAGAACGAAGTAAGTAATAACAGTGCTGTGTTCAATAAAAATAATATATCATAAGCACGAATGGCGTTTTACCGATATGCGTGACTCAGGGAATGGTGGTGATGATAAAAAAACGATGTTTTTGTTGCCTAATGATCGTTTTGCGACGTAGCGGTTAAACACTTATATCCCTTTTTGTCTCAACTTTTGGAAAGCGGAAACTTCAACGCACTAAGGACGGCATCAGTTGACCAGAAAGCATACCCATCTCTCGCCTTATACCTCGTGGCAAAGGAGAAGCAAAGTGTTTTAGTACTGCATGTTTCGTATCTGACACCAAGGACAAGGAGAAAATCTGAAAATACAAAGCCATAGCTATAATTTTCGGTGCCCTCAGCAGTTACAGCTACGAATTCTGATCTGATTCAAAATCCCCTGTTACCATTCAATAATAGGGTGGAAAAACTCCTTGGATTCTCGCGATGCGCGTCAAGTGGTAACAATGTCACGCCTTAGTGCAAAGCCGCGCTTACGTAGACATCTCAGGGTGATGGGAGAGATTTTTGGACGCTCTGCCCAAACAGTCCCCGCCTTGGCGTGGGATATATTTACAATTGCCGGTATTTCATTCGCGTGTCTTGCAACGTTATTGATTTTTCTCACCGGGATACTGGTCGTGGCATAGGGATAGCAATACCTGTGGCTTGTGCTGTTGCGTGTGTCGTCCGAGGCACCCGAAGGAGTTATCGACATTCATCAATGCCGTCCTGAGGCCGCTCCTCATACAACTGGTTGGGGCTCTGCGTTCTTTTTGGTGCATCCACCCCTGCAAGAAGAATTTCTGTTCCTTGTCGTGTTGTGCTAATTCATAATATGTTCTACTAACTAGCCGACCAGACGATCTTGATGCATCTAACAGCACTGGTGCCATAATCGCGTTTTGGCGCATCATGTACACGTTCTCTTTTACACTTTTGGCAGCACGCACCAAGACCTATTCTCGAAAATGCCGCCGCTAAATGCGTCCGATAACACAGACAACCCTCTCGGCTCCCCGTCGTTCGTGTAAAGGCTGGAGTCCGGGAGGAAGTGCTGTTGGTTCCGCCGTTCACTGACGTCTCGCACATGCTTCCCCGCAAAGTATCCCTGTATGAATATTCTATTACAATTAATGCCAGGGGGATTGTCGGCCGAACAATGAAGACAAAATGAAAGACGATTACAAATATCTGTAATGCGAAAGTAGAGCACAGATCCTTAGGAGAAGGAGCGGAGGGTACGGAGGGGGTGTATGTCCCTAATCTTCCTCCGTACCCTCTCCTTCTCCCCGCCTCCTCTGCTCCTCCTTTACTCCTCCTCTCCTCCTCCTCCATCTTTACTTCTCCTCCTCTCCCCTCATCCTCTTCCTCTGGCTAAATATACTTGAAAAATTGACGCCAAGTGACATCAAACACCAATTCAATTTCCCGGGTAAACTTACGGGAAAGAATGACGTCACCAGGCTTCCTGTCACGTCACCTATGAACAAAGTCAGCTTCTGCGCTGGATTTTGTTGGAAAATTGACGTCACGTGACATAAACAGCAATTCAATTTCCCGCTATATTTAGCGGGGAATTGAATTGCCGTTAAGGACACGTGACGTCCCTTCCCCGCTAAATTTAGTGACGAGTGAAATTGGTGTTGAGGTCACGTGACGTCAATTTTCCCGCGAATGTTAGCGGGGAAAGCGAATTGGTGTGCGAGGTCACTTGGCGTCAAATTTCCTGCTAAATTTAGCGCGGTTACGCCGACGGCGACGGCGACGCCGCGAAACACGAAAACGGGCGCCAAAGACCTGCGCTTTTAAAAATCGGTTGCCGAGTGTGTTAGCGCGTTGCAGCTCGAAGAACGTGGTGCGAAAGCTCGCTCTGCAGAGCCGAGGGATCTATGGGTCCAATCCCCACAGCTGCCCTTTTTGATCTGCATGAGCATCTTAACGGCATGCGGGCGTGTAGCCCACCTACTTGACGCACGTTAAAGACCCAGGCTAGCAGCCGTAATGCACTGACTAAATTTCTCATCTGCAGCGTAAACCGGTGTCTCCGCATCTCGAAGGCATACCGAACTTACACTGTATAAACACGAACGTCCCTTTTGTATTTTTTTTACTGACAGCGCTGAATAAAAATAATGAACGCAATTTTGTTTCCGTAGGAGAATGGTATATTCAACTTTATTTCTTATTCTGTACGCCGCAACCTTGTTCCTCAAATCTTCGCCATTATGTTGTTTTAGGGGATACAATAGCAGGGGGCCAATTTTTATCTCCTTCTTCTTAATCTCTCTGTCTTTTCACTATGACGTATACCGGGTGCCCACGCATGTCCCAGTATGCGCATCGGACACGAGCTCTGCGTCACTCGAATGTATGCGCTCGTCAGCAATCGATCCAAAGGCCGAATATTTGGGTCCACGTTTGTGGCCAATGAGTGCCCTGATGGCACTTACCATCACGTGCGAATGTCAAGTTCCATGCTGCGATTAAAAGGCACGTTGAAATCACGGAGTAATCGCATCCAGTTAAATAAACGCCACGACCACCAGATTTCTCATTTCGCTTTAAAGTTGAGAAAAACTAAACAGAAAGACGTTATCAATAATTTCATAGTCCTTTTCATTAAAAATAAGAAAGAATAGGCCATACCTTTCTGCGAAACAATAATCTTTAACATCAAGTCGCTTTGGAATTGTTTTGATATTGATCGGGTTCGTCAATTGCCAAGTGTCGTTACCTTTCTAGCGAAGTCATTATTGATCCGGGCCTTCAAAAAGAGGGTCTGCTAAACGCTTATGCCATAGAAAATACTTTTGTTTCCACAATATATGCACAAGACATGCCGCAAGATAATTTCTCACTCGGCGATGATTTCCACTAAAGTTCCTGCATAGGCCTTCTACGGGAGTCAGACTTGCGCGTCTGTTGTCCACGTGCCGCAGCGCTGCTATTCGTCAAGATTCTATCACGTGAGAAGCAGGATCAAATGCCGTGTAGGAAAGTAGACGTTGCACGCGCCCCGGCTCACGTTCCCCAGCTTTTGAGCGCGACGCGCGCCTCAAACGCGCTGCGCCGCTATTCGCCGAATTCAGTCACGTGAGGAGCAGACTCCGTACCCGTGCTGAGAATCCTTCGCTACGGGGATGAACGCGCAACTCTGGTTCCCGTAGGGAGCCTATAGACGCTTTACACACGCGCCAGATTGAGCCGCCATAGCCGCCCTTCACTTGTCTTACCGAGATGCCGAACCACTGAAGCGGGCGTTGACGAGTCTCCACAACGGCCTATGCTGGGGGGAAGGACACAGTAACACTTAAAATGGCAATAACCTGTCCTGCTGTGGAAATGATGAAGTCAAGCGAACGGAATAAGAGGGAACAAAAACTGAAGGTCAGTTATGGCGGCGCCCATGCACAGCTGCTGTAAAGCGTCTATACAGGAGCTCTGATTTCCACCAAGCCGCGTGCCAGTTACTATACCGCATATGAGAAGTCCATATTAGAGAATAAAAACACCTTGGTATCTTCCAATAGATGAGCTGGCTGGGCTAGCTGTGCTTGCATGAAGTCACTAGATCCTGAGAAAGTAACGCGATTGCCTTCCCTACCTGCTAGCCGGACACAAACAGATACCAACATACGACCAAAATCTCGCATGGCGATTGGCTAATCTGTCTACGTTGCCATGTAAATCGCCATCTCGGTCCATTCAAATTTTCGCAGCTTCCAGAGGGTCGTTCTAATTACAGTCCCACCAAGATCACCATGGACCATCATCGTACTGAAAGCGTTCTTCGCCAACATAAGCGCCTTTTGAACTATTTAGGCAATAAACTTGTCAATCGTGCCCATGTACACAGGTTTCTTACAATTATATTTCTCTTTTTGCGTATTTCAAGACAGTCGCATTATTTTTGTGCCTCCACAGCATCTGGTGGTGGTACGAAGATTTACGCTTGTTTCGCCTGTGTGTGGATAGCAAAATCTCTGTATACAAGTAACGTCCCCATAAAGCTACCCGTCACCATTTAGATCGGATCACCAAGAACGGAGGGGTCAAGAAGAAATTTCTCATTTCACGGATTAGCATGGCGGCCATACTTGGAGCTTGGCACTACTTTCCCAGGATACAGTGACTTTAGGCTCGCATGGCAGCTGAACAAACTAGGCAGCGCTGGTACATGTGACGAAGTCGAGAGCACATGGTGAACGTGTAGCGTGCACAGGGAAGTGGCGGAAAGGAGAAAATTAAGAAAGAAGAAAGAACATCATTGCCACGGGCCATGCCACAGTTCTTCTGCCTCAAGATTGGGTGTCCCTATCTAGGGCATTTTGTAGTTTTTTGTTTTTTTTAGATATCACTTATTTGTAGACATATATAGGGTGTCCCAAGTCAACAGTCTCGATCTAAAATAAACCGTAAAAATCGACGCCTGCACGTAGCAGTCTACACTTCTCGACAAAGGTGTATTTTTACAGGTTGGTGTTTTTTTGTAAAATTACGAAGCATATCTCCTTTTCTATAAAAAGTAGGGCCAAAAGACTTTCCAGGTTCAACGGCGGGCTGCAACGCAGACGGCGAAGTCGACTGGCGGGGCACGTTTGGCGCTCGTTGTGATAGATGGCGCTATCTCCTTATCGAGACTGCTCGCAACCACCGTGGTTTATTAAAATGAACATATTATTTTTCAATGTACCTCTGCTTTAAACATTAATGCGGACAATAAAAGCAAAACTTAAAGAAACAATTTGAGCCTTTCCACTATGGTGAAGAAGGAAGACCAGCGGAGCTGTACAATGGAAAGTAGTGGCCGGCCGCAAGTCGGAAAGCCAGAGTGGAAAGGCTGCCACCATCTATGAGTGATGGCGGCAACCAGATACTTGGCTTACCACCGTCGCTCATAGATGGCGGTAGGTGTCCAGAGTTTGGTGTCTTCATTTCTTTGCGGGGGACACGGTCCTGGGGAAACTAGCCCTTAACAGCTCCGCTGTGAAAAAATAATAAACGCGTTTGCAAAACGAGGGCGCTTTTGCTGCCAACGGATTTCGTCCGCGTGTCGTCTGCTCTCTTTCGCTGGTCGGCTACTCCCAAGAACGCTGCTCCCGACGCCATCTATCAATAAGCGCGCCGAACGCGCCCTACAACTCGACTCGGTCGTCTGCGTCGCAGTCCGCCGTTGACCAGGGCAAGTTTCTTGGCCCTATTTTTTACAGAAAGGGAGCTACGCTTTGTAATTTTACAAGACAAATCTGACCTTTAAAATACATCTTTTACGAAAAGTTTAGATTGCTTCGTTCAGGCGCCCCTTTTTACGGTCAATTTTAGATCGAGGCTGGTGACTTTTGAACCACCCTATATACAGAACCGGACAAAACGTCAACAGATGCGGGGATAGCACTGAATTTGGTCTCTAGCATGTGCAGCGTGTCCGTGGTTTCTATATTGTTCTTCCTTCTTTTTTGTGAACGAGGAGGCCCACAAATTGGTAGCTTTTTCAAGATGGCAGCCGTAGGACCTCACCTTTAATGTCAATTGGTATTTTCACAGGTCTCAATGGTAAAGGGATCTACCCGACATTGTTTTGTAGCCGTTTCCTTATAGACTGGGCAGAAATTTTCCAAAACAATCCAGTCGCATGCTCGTAGGTGCTCATAAAAATCGAGAGCTCGGGATGAACTCGGGCCACGCGCTGTTGGCCGCCGATCTAGGCGAGTACACTCCGTTTCACCTTATGTTGTACCGCAGCGAAGGCTAGAAGCGCGAGCTCATAGCGTTGGCAGCTGCCCTTGGTGCACGAGAGCTTGTGCCGCCGAGATGTGCCCTAGAGCAAGGAGCTCGCGCTTGTAACCTTTCCTGCGGTACGACACAAGGTGAAACAGAGTATGATTTTGTTCTTTCGGCGTCCGCCACTTACGGCAGGGGACAACTGCCGGCGCAGAGCACGAGCTATGCAGGAAAAAAAAACGGGTCCGATCTCCGGCTGGCTCCGAAGTTGGAACAACGTTCTAACCATTGAAATGTATTTTGTGAACAACCTACTTGCTCATGTTGTTTTGCGTTGGTCCTTTAGGCTTTTTTTTTGTAAAACTAATTTTTATTTCACGACTATTGCTCGGGTGCACCGTCAGCGAGCGTGCAGAGGCGCGGGGCATTTCCGAAGAAGTGAGGAGCGCCCAGGTACATCTTTGAGCGGCGCTCAAAGCTGCGGGGCTCTTTGGCCGCCTGTAGCATTGGCGTCATAGCCAGGGAAAGTTGTGCTACATTTGTGCCATGTGAATGGTGCACGGCGCGTGCCGTATACCTTGACACGGGATGCGTTCGAAATCGGTTTTGCCGGATAACTACTAGAATTTCTTGCCGTCTAGAGAATGGGTTTGAATAAACCCGCCTGAGTCATGGCGAACAATGAGCGTGTAATGTCTATACTCCCTTACGCTATTGCTCTTAGGCTGTCGAATCTAGCGAACTGAGGAAGCGTTTGTAAACGAACAACGCACTAAATATACAACGCGGGCGTGGACGAGCGGGACTGTTCGGACGCTCGTCCACGCGGGAACACATCGCGTGCGAGGGCCTGACAAGCGCCGTTCGCCGCTCGACCATATTTAACAAGGTTCGGTAGCGCCATCTCTTGTTCTGCGATGCAGTAAGTGTCGCAATTCTTTACTACTTTTTAATATGCAAAGTGACCACGCATAAATGTAGTTTCATTTCTTTTCTTTTTTTGTTTTTAGGGCGCTCAGAGCTCGTTTATGAATTTATGACTATACAACGAGAATCTCAAAAAGCGCTTTAGTGCCCCCTTAACATCACTGATACGACATCTCCGCACAGGTCAATGTGCATTTTAGGACGTTTAGATGCCCTATATACATCTGCTTCCGGTTGGATGTGCAACTTTCGCCGGAGCGAAACCTGGCCGATCCTGATCCAGGTCTGGAATCGGCTCTGCTCTATAGCAACATACGCAATTAATCTGTATTGATCCCGAACGTCCAGTGGTGGACGAGCGCTCCCCAAAGGTCGCTCCTCAAGCACTTCAATGCGACGAGAGGTATTCGCCATAAGTTAGATGCCCACAGGCGGATATTTCACCGATCTTGCCACTGAGATGACTGCTGTGGGCAGACACGCACCAACATACAGTTGCTCCCGAGACATTTCTCCGCTCGACTCGATCGGCGCCTGAGACCATCGCATTAAGACACCCGAATCAGGTGCCGCGTCGTCGGCGGAAGTTGCCGCTCGATTGCGTCTTTTTCGCGCCATACACAAATTGCATAACACTGGATAATAACCTCATGGCTCACCGTCGCACCGCGAATAGTGCTCTCTCGTCTGGTTGCCATAGTGCCCGGCGACTTCACCAGTTCGCCCCACCGCGAGGTAACCCTACGCACGAGGATATAATTGAATACCGCTCGAGATCACCAGAGAGACTGCACAGGGAGTGTTCACAACAGAATAACCAGACTACAAAGACTGCTCCTTGTCGTCTACCCTATCTTAACTAAATAAAATAATAGTGTTCTTAACAACCGCTCCACAGTAGTTTAACGTCGAGTCTGGAACAATCCAGAACGCTATACTGCCTTTCAGCTGGGAATGTAATTCGAAGAAAACCGAGGACCGCGTATTCTGGCCTTAACTGTATCGCACCCTGCGTGTTTACCGGTTAACCCGGCGCGTAAAAAAAACCAAAAAAAAAAAACGGGTTTTCGACTTGCATAAAATAGCTACGCGCTGCAGAATCCTGAAACTCCGTGTGAATGAGTGGCACTAGTGGTGGTGTTAAAATGAGTAAGTTCAAGAACAGAGCGTAACAGAAATCACAAAGTACAACCCAAAACGAAATTGGTTCAATCAGCCGACGTCCACATATGCCTAAGAAAGGGGGAAAAAAAAACGGAAGACTATGCGGGCGCCTGTAGTATTTAGTTTAGTGAAGCACACTGTTTAGCAAGGAGCACGCTTGGTTTTCTTTCTTACTGAGAAGTTTGGTTCACTGAAATAAATTGTGCTGACACCCGCGCCATTTATTTTTTACTAATATCAATTAAACCTCGGCGCAAAACAATGCCTTCTGTTGTTTTTGTTTTTGACCCAATCAACGTCATGTTAAAACAAAAACTTTGGATCCCGTCATTATTTGCAACCGTGAATTGCCACCGATTTCCAGCCTTCTAAGAAGCATAGTTTATTTATGCGGGCCGAAGAACCGAGTTTTAATATCTTACGTCGAAACATTTATATGCAAAGGAAAATGACACACCATTCATGTCGCCTTGTTTTTTGCGCATGCACGTTTATTGCAAGTTTTGTGCCACGCAGATGTTCACCTTCAGCGCGTACGATGAGCGAGGAGTGCCCCACGACGAAAGCAGGATCCTTACCCAGCTTATCCGTGTCGTGGAGATGTCGCCCGAGAAGGACGTCGGCGTGGGCATTCTGACGGCGGAAGACAGGGACGTCTGGGCGAAGGTGTACGCCAGTCTTGGCCAGGGTGAGTTTCCAGTTGAATCAAACAGTTTACCATAAGAATACACCCTACTCCGCTCTTATGCATTGGACAGCTCGCCTACAGAGCCAAATCTTTAGCGAGGGGTTTGGAAACTCCATGTCCCAAAGGAAGCAAGCGCATCGCGTTGACCACGTTGTCCCGCTTTCCAGCTTCGCCGAGGGAGAGGGCGGTCACCGGCGTGCCGAGATACCGGATTCGCCGAGACAGCAGAGACGGCTGTCTCCGCTATATCGATGACTTTCCATGACGATAGATTGCAGCAGCCATCCCTCCCAATTAAAAAAAAAACAGAAGCTAAGCGCGCCCGACCAGCCGCTTAAAAACAAAATGGGTTTTGTGTATGTCTATACAGCCTAGAACTTGTTCTGCCTCAACGGGCGACGAGTCTCCCAGCTGTAGATGAGAAATTTAGTTAGTGCAGTACAACCGCTAGCCTGGGGTATTTAACGTGCACCACGCAGAAGTGATACACGACAGCACGCCGGTATGATGCTCATCCAAATCGAAACAGGCAGGGGTGGGAATTGAACTCAGGAAAACCGTCCGAGAAAATATGTTTTCTCGGACAGTTTTTTTTACGTTTTGTACTCACGAAATATATACCTAGTTTGACCTAGACCGAGTAGGACACTTCTTCCATTATCTACCCTGCTCAAGTTCTCAACATCTGCATTCCAAAACAAAAATTAGACTTAGGAAATAAACTTATTGTTATACGGACATTCGTATACCTCGTACTTAAGATATAAGTTACAGGCCCGTCATATTAAGCGTACCATTTAACTTCCCCCCCAAAAAAAATAAAAAAATAAAAAGCAAAAAAAAAAGACACCTCAGAACGCATGACTGAGATCGTAGGCCAGGCGTCCCTTCATGAAGTTCTGGATGAATGAAAGGAAAACTTTAACCAAAAAGTTGATACGGAGCCCGACGTTTCAAGGCCAGTTCGGCCCCTTAATCACGGGTGACTGTTTTTCTCCTTGCCGTCGTCTTGCAAATTGCCCGGTGTTGTTGGCTTCTTTAAAGCTGCCGTTGTATCTGCACGCGCTTTATGGTTCGTAGCGCCTCGCGTGACGCACCGCAAACCGGACACGTAGGTGCTTGGCAGTGTCCCGGCTGACCGGTTGACGTTATTTTTGGTGTTCTGAATGTACCTGGACTCTAATACAAGGCGTCTTCGCCAGTTTCTTTCCGCGCCAAGAATAGAGCAGTTATTGAATCCAATCGTATGACCCTCTTTTTGGACGTGTTCTACCAGCGCACTACCCTGCACGTTATTCTTTTTGACGTTATACTGATGCTGGCGTAGACGTTCCGGGAAGTTTTTAGTTTCCCCAACGTAGGAGGCAGCGCAGTCACCACACGGGATCCTGTAGACGAGTCCCTGAGCCTTTTCTTTAGGGGGACGATCCTTTGGAAGCAAGAAGAGGCGTCCAATGGTGGACACCGGTGTATGTGTCACACTGACGCCGTATTTTCGTAAAACGCGCGAGAGAGTCTCGCTTGGGCCCTTGATGTACGGGGGGACGCATACGAAGTTGGGTGGAGGAGGGGCGTCTTCTGTTTCATTCTGTCTAAATTTTTTGTACACGTTGTTCAAAAGCCTGGCAGGATAGCCATTCTGTTTTAGGTCGTGTTTGATCGTTATGACCTTTTTCTTAAGAGCCTCTTCAGTGCAGCAGACAGTAATTGCTCGCCTGAAGAGTGTGGAAGCCACAGAAGATTGGAGCGTTGCAGGGTGGTAGGATGAGAAGTTCAGGTATCGGCCGGTGTGTGTCGGTTTTCTGTAAACTTCGAACGACAAACGGTTGGACTTTCTCTTCGTGAGGACGTCCAAGAATGAAAGAGAACCGTCAGACTCCAGCTCGATTGTAAATTGTATCGCCGGTTCGATGGAGTTTAAGTGGTGGCGAAGGTTGTTGATTTCACCGGTTTTGACCAGACAGAAACAATCGTCGACATACCGTAAGAACAAGGTGGGTTTCCGGGCGAATGTCTCTAAGGCTTGCCGCTCGATCGCCTCCATCGTGAACTTAGCCACGGTGACGCAAATTGCTGCACCCATTGCCGTTCCACTAGTTTGTTTGTAGAATCGACCCTTGAAAGAAAAATAGGTGCTGGTTAAGCACGGTCCAGAAGGCGGCAAACCTCATTGATGGAGAGGCAAGTCCTCTCGGAGAGTTTGGTGTCAGACGACAGTGCCGTTCTCGCTACAGCCCTTAGCGAAAACTAAGACGTTTGAAATATACCACATTCTAATTTGAGTATATTTGAAGTACAGCTCATAATTGTAAGTACACAAAAAATATACCGAAAATACACACTTCTATTTTTTTTACTTAGTTCTAAAATATATTTCTGAAAATAGTTTTAAAATGCCTTTATTTAAACTACATTTGAAGTCCTCTTCATGCGTTCTGAAATATGTAAATACTAAATTAGTAGACACAAAATACCTTTTAATTAGATTTCTTAAAATATTAGTTTATTTCATGCAAAATATACTACAACCCTAAAAAAAGGCAGCGATCAAAAATATGTGCAGAATGCTCTTAAAATACCTAGAAATCGTAAATACTGTTCTGTTATACCCTAAGTACGTTTTGACTGCAATAATTTGGTAGTTTGACTTAAACTACCAAAGTATGAAAAGCTTGCCTATCAGAAATTCACTTCAAGCAGATGTGGAGTACATTGAACTAAGGCCCCTGTATACTCGGAAAGGTAGCGCCATTTCCTCTTTCCACCGCTCTTTCCTCCTCTCCGCGACTCGCTCCCTCTCCCATTCCGACGCTAGCGCCGCCAACGGTGTCCCACCGGTGAGCGCCGCTGCAGGAGTCTGCTGGCAAATCCTTCCTATATCGGTGTTTTCCGCGCAATTTCGGCTCGCAGCTTTCGTGTTTTTGTTGGAATATTAGTTACTGATGTCCCCGACATGTTTGAAAGTAGGTATGTCTGTTCATTGATTCACGTTTGGAGCAGGGACGCGAGCTTTGCCGAGGCTTCGGCTGAGCCGAAGACTCGTCCGCTTGGATCATTCGGCTCGAGGTCCGTTGCAATATTCCTCTTTAAAAACATTCTTAATATTGAACTGGACTGTGAAACACATCGTCCTAATTCCACTGCCTTTTCAACATGCCGTCGTCAAATCGTTTAGCGCGAAATAACACTTGTTTCTGTTATTGAAGCGAGTTGCCGTATTGCTCGTTTCCGAAACAGACTGTTCCTTTTTGTTTCTGCCTTCACACGCCGAAGTGATGAGGCTAAAAACGTTAATAAGCGTTTTGTGGGCGCTCGCAAGTGATTTAGTAACGCAGGGCGAGCATTAAAATTCCATAAGTTCGATCCAAGTCCGTTCTAGAACTCTGTATGCTTGCAACAAAGTGGCTTGGCTCGTTTAGTCCGATGTTGGTACGTTCTACGTGTGCCCGTGAAATTGATGAACGTGGCGATTTGCTCACTTTGAACGCACTGCTGTTTCACAAGGGTGACAATTTTTATTTTGATCTGGGAGGGTTGATGCGCACCACGGGCCGAAGGTCCGTTCTAATTGGCTCAATGACTCCTAAATTAATAGTTGAAACAACACTCTTATAAATGCAACCAGACAAAACATTGTATCGTTTTACGAGACCAGCTTTCTTGCGACCGGGTAATTTTTATTATTCAGCGCGTAGGCATTTTCAGACAACTTAGAAATACACCCCTCCTGACACACGCACAGATTTCATCATTAACCTAGATTGTCCGTTCAGGAAGTCTCGGTAATGAACGCGTGAGACACCATGAGGGCCAGGACAAGCCGTTCACTCGTGGTAACTCGAATCATGCCCCCACGGTGCCTCACACTTTCATTTGAACGCCTCCACCCGTACTACGATCATGTTTATGTTGACAAGTCAGCGAAGAACGCGGGCACAGCACAAGATCGCAACTTAGAATTGAAGCCCAGCAAAGCTTGGAATTGGGCCGGTTTAAGGCCAGTTGGTTGTTTACAACGTAGGAACAATCTTGTCTCCGCGCGGGTCGAGCACTCGCGCCGCAATGATCGCAAGCTACCTCGCGTCTTCACGGTCGCTCTTTAGTCGCTGCCATTTTGACTTTAACGCTTGATAGCTACGAGATAGGATAATAAGAGGTCACTCCTGAGCCATATCTTACCTCGCACAGTCTGGTTGAGGGCGAGCACGTGAAATTCTTTCGTTTGATTCGCAACATTCAAACCTTCCTTCGCTTTTTGTCCCGCACCCCAAGGGGGATTCGGAAGAGCTTCTTTCCTTCTGGACGATTCGAACAACCTACCGCACAGCAGTACGTCATGGCGGCAGCTTTATGTCGCTTCTAAAAGCAAAACATTCGACATACACCCTGCCGACACAAAAATACAAGCTCCGGCGAGCGGCCGGCAACGTAGTATGCAGCCGGTGGAGGCGAAGCGGTGGGCCACAAATTATGGCGGACGGAAGTGGCGAACCGAAACCTCACGGGCTCGGCCAGGCTCGGCCAATCAAAGAAGGCGGGCGGGAGAACTTCCCAGAGGAGGAGAAGGATTCTTCGAGAGGGTGAGGGTGTGTCGGAGGATCAAAGAATGGCGCTACCTTTCCGTATACAGGGGCCTTACATTGAACTGCCTAAATACAACATTTGATTAGTTTGTCAATTGAGTTGTGCAGCATCAAACTGATGAGACAGAGAAGTTTATGTTATTGTTTTTTTTTTCTATCAAGAACACACCTGATGAGTTTCTTGCACACCAATCACAAACGGGGTTCGGGAACTACAACCACAATACTTGCTGATGCTGGAAAGCTTCAGCAAGAGCAGTGAGCAGATATGTTTGGCGTGGAATTGTGTTAGCGCATGCGTTAGTTCACTGAATGTGTATACTCGCCATTGTATGTGATGTGAGTAGTGACTTTAATATAGTGACGTTAATGACCGTATTAAATAGTCAACTAGTAAAGAAAAGCAAAATTACTATTTTAAAGTGAAGAAACTAGCTTGACTCGCTTCATCCTGAGTGGTGCTATGCAGAGAAGCAATAACATTTCTTCAAGAAGCCGTTTTTGTGGATATTGTTTTAGCGACTGCGCCAAACGCCAAATTATTATTAGTTGTACCAATGCTTTTTAGTAAGAGATATCGTCCACGAACTTCAAAACACTGTTTCTCATTTGACAGACTCCCTAGGAGAAGATAGAATACTTAGAACCTTAATAAGTGCAGAGCTGGTCACCGGCCAAATGATTACCTTAATTATGTAGGCTATATAAGGCTCTAGAGCAGTCAACGGGACTGTGATTCAGGTGTCCATTGCGTCGTGGTCTTTGTGTTTGTGTTCGTTTCTGATGTGTAGTTGTGGGATGTATTTAGTAGAGTCTTCAAATACTACACAAAAATGCATTTACTAACAAAAAAATAAAAACAATTGTGTAGCCGCTTTTTAGGACACAAATGACATCTTGAGGGGGAAGGAATTAAATTTTTGGTATATCTAAAATATTTTCTGATCAATATTTATGATATATTTTGAATACAATACGTGCGTATTTCGAATGCGGACAAAATAATACAGAATGAATACAAAATGAATATTCATATTCAATATATTTCTAATTCGTTTCAAGTACGGCCTCTTTTTGCTAAGGGAGACACCGCATGAAGCACAGGCACACTTGTAAATACAGACACCACGTCGAAGGACACGAGACTTTCGTCATCGTGCAATTCGAGACCGGGGGTGAGCTCGATAAAGTGGCAGAGTTGTGCACATACGTGTTTGTCTTCCCCGTGAGGGGTGACAGCAGCCGATGTAGGTCGTTGGATAACGCACGTTGCGGTGATGTGATGAAGTCCACTATTCGTCGAAGTGGAACACTGGGCTTGTGGATTTTCGGGAGGCCTTAAAATGCAGGGGTGGACCCGTGTCTGCAGATAAGACTCAGGTAAAGGTTTCGGGAATCCGGATATTGACCGAAAATCGACGAAAGAGTCTTTTTTTAAAGTTGCTTGGATCTTGGTAGTCGGGTCTCTTGACAACGTCATGTGCGCAGTGGTGGCGAGAAGTTTGTGGACCTTGTCGTCATAGTCGGTACGGTCCATGACCACAGTTGCGTTCCCCTTGTCGGCAGGCAGAATGACATGCTCTTGTGTTCTTGTCTTCCTTGAGATTCTTGATGGCTGCTTTCTCTTCTGTCATGTAGTTTAGACCTTTATTCATTGTCATTCCTAACCAGGTGTATGTCCACCGAAAGGTTTACGTTTAATTCATGGAGGTCTGTATATATATTTATTTTTTTTTTTTTTAACAGATTCGCTTTTTAGATTCCGGTGTCGCAAGCCAGTGAAAGCAAACCTCGATTCGCCATCGACCATAACGTGCACGAGTGATTTTAAGCTGGCGGCTTTTTCTCGTCGTCATATTTTGCGAGGTCTCAAGCACTCTCAAGCTGTTTACGACAGTGTTTTATGCGGGAAGTTTTAGCCTTTATATTTAAAGAAATTGATATTTTAAATTAGTTTTCTTATGCAAATCATTCGAAAACTTGAAATAGTGCAGGCATGGGGCCGACCACAGTATACTATTTCTTGAAATTTGTAAATAAACCATTCAAGCGAATGTTTATATTGTTACGGTTAGACCGCAATTACATAATTTGGTAATACAAAGAACGACGAAGTAGCCCCGGGGATAAGAAAGAGTAAGTTGTTCGTAAATAAAAGACCGAACTGACAAGACCTGGTTGCCCTGTCTTCCAAGTCATTTCACACCCTATTATCTGGTGGAGGTGAAGCGATCCCTACCTCAGGCTCAGAATCCAACACGGAGCTTCGATCAGGTAATCACCGGGGTCTACAGCCACCATTGGGCACAAACACTGTAACATCCCAAACCATGCCGAATCCACCCGTCACAACGTCATCGACCGTTACATGCCGTCAACGTGATCCTCCATTGTTTGCCGGCACAGCCACCCAAGATGTCGTCGAATGGCTCCGCGACTATGACCGGGCGAGTGCGCACAATCGCTGGGATGATACGCTTAAACTTGCTAACGTTAATTTCTACCTCAAAGACACGGCGATGATCTGGTACAATAACAACGAAGACGCTTTCACCTCCTGGGATCGATTCAAGGACAAGTTTCTGGAAGTGTTTGGACTTTCTACGCAGCGCAAACAACTGGCCGAAGGGCGTCTCGCTTACCGTGCCCAAAGTCCTGACGAGGACTACATCGGCTACATCGAGGACGTACTTGCTCTCTGTAAACTCGCCAATCCAATCATGTCGGAGGCAGACAAGGCTGGCCATATACTCAAAGGAATATCAGAAGACGGGTTTCAATACCTCATGGCGCGTGACTACCGCACCGTCGAGAGCATCATAGAAGCATGCCGTCGCCTCAACGAGACCAAAAGAGCCAGGATTCCAGCAACCACCTCAACGAGGTTACCCTCTCTACCCTCGCGACTCCAAATCCCCGTCACTGAAACTATACGCACAGTCATTCGTGACATCATCAAGGAAGAGCTTCGGATTATGTTTCTCGACAGTGCCATATACTCGAGGAAACAACTGCAGCGACGCGTATGTCTTTAAGGGACGCAATTCGAGAGGAGCTTTCTGCCGCAGCTCCTAATATATCTGCAATTACCATGAGTCCTCGTCTACATGCTGACTTAGCGCCCAGACTTCTTTCCCAGCCAGCTGCCCAGACTTCTTTCCAACCCAGGTTCCAAAGACCGATGAGTACTGAACCTCCCAGAATCACTTACTCCAACGCCCAGTGGACCTCCACTGTTCGAAGCCGCCCCACCTGCTTCCACTGCGGAATCCGATTTCACATTGCTCGCTTATGTCGCCGACGCATCGCGGAAGAACGAGGAGATACCTACAGATTCTTTGGTCGCTCCAGTTACAACTCGCCACCAGCCTATCCGACGTATCCATACGACGAGGATGTTCCAGTACCAAGCTTCCCACATCGTAACCGATCTTCATCTCCGAGACCACCGGCATACAGGCGTCCGCGCTCGCCCTCGCCTTACCCACGTTCGTCTGCGTCATTCTGACCATCCCATGAGCCATCCACTTCCTACCAGAACGAGGGAAACTAGACACGGCGGCAGTAGGAGGTAACGCCGCTTCGTTCAATTCTTGCCAGCCTCCGCCTCCCCCAAGAAATTTTGTTTCGATAACCGTCAAAGGACAAACGTTTTCAGCATTAATAGACACGGGTGCATCAGTTTCAGTCATGAACGAGTCCACGCGACGGAAGCTTCGTTTGGTTGGCACCCCTCCGGATGGCAGGTTATTGCAAGGTGCGAATCGTTCTCTTTTCTCGCCATGTTGCTTGTGTACTACTCGCATCACTCTAGACAAAGTTACCGTGGTGTCTTTCACTGTTGTTCTTCACTGCAGCAATGATTTTATTTTGGGATGGGACTTCTTTTCACAACGCAACGCGCTCATAGACTGCGGCACTGGGTTGCTAAATATTGGTAGAGAAAATTATGATGACTATGACCTAGACACGGTTCAAGTAAGGAAGCTATGTTTGAGTCATGACTATGTAATTCCGTCTTTGAGTACCATTTTTGTCACGGCGGTGAATAAGTTTTTTTTCGCCGACTATAATGGTAAAGTCCTTGTGGAACCTTGCCGCGACATGTTGCTACGCAAGAACCTAGCTCTTCCATTTTCATTATCGACATTGACCCATGGCACGGCCACAGTCCCTATCACCAACATGTCAAACGAGCCTCAGCGTTTATCAATTGGAACTTGCGTAGCCTTTGTTTATACCCTTCCCACTTGCCCAGTTTTTACTCTACAGCCGTGCGCTGAAACATTATTAGGCTCGTCTAGTTCATTGCGTGACTCCGTCTCTTCTTTATCATCTATGGTGGATAAAAAACTACCGAAGGATTATCAAGGGCTACTGTTGGATTTATTGAAACGATACTCCTCAGGCTTTGACATCGACGGTGGGCCATTGGGTTTAACAACCACCGTAAAGCACCGAATTGATACCGGCGATGCTTCACCAGTTCGACACAGACCTTGCCACGTCTCTCCTTCAGAGCGAGCATTAATTGATCAACATGTTAAAGACATGCTCCAAAAGAACATAATTGTACCATCATCAAGGCCCTGGTCCTCACCTGTAGTTCTGATCAAGAAGAAAGATGGGTCGTGGAGGTTTTGCGTAGATTACAGACGCCTAAATAATGTCACCAAAAAAGACGTGTATCCTCTACCACGAATCGACGACGCTTTAGACAGCTTACAAGGATCCGAATATTTTTCCTCTTTAGACCTTCGATCCGGATATTGGCAGATACCAATACATGACCAAGATCAAGAGAAAACAGCCTTCATAACTCCCGACGGGCTCTATGAATTCAAAGTCCTTCCTTTTGGTTTATGCAACGCTCCTGCCACGTTCGAGAGAATGATGGATGTTTTATTGAGGGGTTTAAGATGGCAAACATGCCTGTGCTATTTAGATGATGTTGGAATCTTCTCTGCGACATTTAAAGAGCACCTCTTGCGATTGCAATCCGTCCTGGAATGCATTAAGACAGCGGGTCTTCAACTTAATACTAAGAAATGCCACCTTGCTTGCCGCCATATTCAGATCTTGGGTCACACCGTCAGCGCAGACGGCATTCGTCCTGACCCCGACAAGATAAGAGCTGTCTCGGAATTTCACGGGCCACTCAACATTAAACAATTGAAAAGCTTTTTGGGCCTCTGCTCATACTTCCGTCGCTTTATCCAAGATTTCGCTGACCGTGCAGCACCTCTAAATCGCCTTCTCTCAAAGGATACAGCATTCGAATGGACAGAAGACCAAGAGAACTCTTTCAAATCCTTAAAGCTGTCCCTGACTATTATCCAATACTATGCCATTTTGACCCCCGCTCTCCCACAGAAATACATTCAGACGCAAGCAGATATAGAATTGGTGCTGTCCTTATCCAGAAGAAACATGGCAAGGAACAGGTCATCGCTTATGCTAGCCGCACGCTCACTAGAGCGGAGGTAAACTACTCTACAACCGAGAAAGAGAGTTTCGCTATAATATGGGCCATAACCAAGTTTCGACCGTACCTATTTGGGCGACGCTTTCGAGTAGTGACTGACCACCACGCTCTCTGCTGGTTGACAAACATAAAAGACCCATCAGGACGTCTCGCTAGATGGTCACTTTGTCTACAGGAGTATGATGTCGAGATAGTTTATAAGGCAGGCTACGCTCACCAAGATGCTGACGCTTTGTCCCGCTGCCCTCTACAATCTACCACCACCGATGACACGGATGCCACCGAGATCCCTGTTCAAGCCTTATCCCTCCAAATAGACATCGCAACGGAACAGCGTAACGATCCGAAACTGCGGAGTATCATCCGACTCTTACAGCATCCTTTGCCACGTAGCAGACAAGCGAAAATGGAACATATGTATGCAATTGTCGGGAGAGTTCTATATCGTCGCAATTATGAACCCACATGACGACCCCTGCTTCTTATGATCCCGCGACATTTACGCTCTGATGTGCTTCGTTCCCTTCATGATGATCCGACTGCCGGACATTTGGGTGTGTTTCGAACATACAACTGCGCCCGCGCTCGTTTTTTCTGGTTTGGCTTATACAAGAGTGTCCACAGATACGTCTCATCATGTGAAGCTTGCCAGCGCCGAAAAACACCTACCCTCGCTCCTGCGGGCTATCTGCATCCCATTCAGCCCCCTAGCCACCCATTTGAGAGTGTTGGAATTGATCTCCTTGGCCCTTTTCCTGAGTCGACACACAAAAAACGATGGATAATCGTTGCCGTCGACCATTTGTCGCGATACGTAGAAACCCAGGCTCTCACGGCACCAAACGCAGAAGAGGTGGCCTCGTTTTTGCTCCACAATATTGTTCTGCGACACGGATCCCCCAGGAATCTCGTCAGCGACCGAGGGCGCGTCTTTTTATCTACAGCCATTCAGCACCTCCTTCGGTAGTGTTGCGCAATTCATCGCACCACAACCGCCTACCACCCTCAAGCAAATGAGATGACTGAACGCTTTAATCGAACCCTCGCCTCGATGCTAGCAATGTACATTTCCAATAATCAAGACAATTGGGATCAAGTTTTGCCGTTTGTTACTTATGCTTACAACACGGCCATCCATGAAACTACGCACTATTCTCCATTTTACTTAGTCTACGGTCGGGATGTAGTAACGCCCCAAGACACGATCCTTCCAAGCGTTTCCGAACCATCATCTGACTATGTACAAGACGTTCTTCACCGGGCGGAAGAATCCCGCCAACTCGCTCAACACCGCACATTTGCTTCTCAGCAGACACAGGTCATTCGTTATAACGACAAGCACAGACAAGTTAACTACTCTGTCGGCGATCTTGTTTTATTCTGGTCACCCGTTCGTGTTGTTGGACGTTCAGAAAAACGTCTCTCCCGGTATATTGGACCATACAGGATCACACAGCAGACATCTGACGTCAACTACGAAATAGAACGTGTGATGCCTATTTCAAACGGTCGTTCACGGAACAAGGATATCGTCCATGTGTCTCGAATGAAACCATACACCAAGCGCTCCGATCACGACAACTATCTTCAACCGGTACCTTCGCCTTCTCCAGAGGAGGGGGGTAGTGTTACGGTTAGACCGCAATCACATAATTTGGTAATACAAAGAACGACGAAGTAGCCGCGGGATAAGAAAGAGGAAGTTGTTCGTAAATAAAAGACCGAACTGACAAGACCTGGTTGCCCTGTCTTCCAAGTCATTTCACACCCTATTAATATTGCAATTATGATTAACAACCTTCAACACATGAAGGTTTAATAATATGAACAAACAAATTGCCTCATGTAGACGTACTATGAGGCGAAGCATCAGTCAAAATAGGTTAAACTTCGTTGGTAATCATTTCCACAAGTTCCCCCTTTAAATAAATCAGCTGTTTTCGATCTGTTATAAATTTAAAGAACATTGCTTTTAAGTGTTACACATAGTGGATACCTATTCTGATTGTTTTGTCACCTTTCTTCGCGTTTTACTGTGAATCCGCTGCCGCTATCACTAAGCAAACCGTAGCTGTCGAAAGTAATCCGTCTATGAAACATCGTGCTGCTTTAGAGTAATTTGAATACTCACTGTTCATCAGTGGTGGGTTGAATTTTCGTGCACTTCGTAGGCCGACGGTGAAAATAGTCAAAACTTTTATAAATTAACTGAAGACAGTGTGCAGATAATGATTTACTATAATTATGCAGTAAATAAAGATATCTGAGGACACATTGCGGAGTAATACAAAAAAATCCCAACATCTCCACGTGGTGAATGATGTTGATTGGGCGAAGCTGTGGTGGTGCTGATGATACTGATTTTAGAGTTCATAGGTAGTGCTGATGGTGCTGATTTGTTTTATTGCTCATAGGTAGTGCTGAGTTCCGGGTCGCGTTTCGACTTCATTATTACTGCTTTATGGTCGGTGAAATGCAGAGCCAGTGGTTCTTCTAGCGGATCAGCTTGGATCCGTTAGAAGCCGTGGGAACGCATCTCCACCGTTTAAGTCAATGGTCCATGTCAGAAAGAGAACTACCACATCTCAGCGCCGCCTACTCGTCCCGCCGTCGTGGCCGAGTGGTTAAGGCGATGGACTAGGAATCCATTGGGGTCTCCCCTCACAGGTTCGAATCCTGTCGACTGCGGAAACATTTTTTTCTTTTTTAAGAAGACAGATGGGATGGCAATCGATGTGAGCACGGACGCCGGACGGATGGACAAGGCTAGACCATTAGGAGCTTCGCCCCTAAAAGTGCACTGAAAGGAAACAAGAATTCACCGCATCTGCCCACGCCTGAAGGGAAGAGCGGAGTGGCGAGTTGAAGCAACCTAATGGCTACCACATTACGTGACACCAAAATTGCAGCGCCCATGCGAGGGTGGGCGAAGGGGTTGTCATGCATGCGGCATGCATGAGGCAGCGGATTAAGCGCCATCGCCGACGGGTTATCGGGCTTTGAGATTGTTATCTTTTTGTAACCCGTGGTGTGCGCTGATTGGTGAGTCGAGAAAAGGTGAGGTGACGACGGAAGGAAGAATCGACAAGACGGGCAGTTTTGAGCTGGAGCTGGTTTAAGCAACACTTGGAACCCGAATAAAGCGCTTTCCCCCCAAAGGCTGGCTCCCTGCCTTCCCGGGTCCCACGGCGCACAAACCACAAGGCGTGACTGGCGCAGTGGACAGCGGGAGTTTAGCTGCGAAACCTCGGGGTGAGCAGCCAGCTCCAACACCACACGGACGTCGCCGAGTTCAAGCAAGCCAGGCTTCTCGTCTACCATATATGACGGAGCGGCAAGTCCGGAGCACAGCACGGACGTTGCTGACATCACGCAAAGTCGGGTTTTCGGCGGACATGCAACCGGGCGCCAGACGAGTGCTTGGCGTGACCAGTGGGATGAACGCTGCATGACGCAGCCTCAGAGCAAGAACCAGCGGCGGAAAACAAGACTTCCAGTCTAGGACAGAGACAGGAACTGCTGCCTGCAAGTGTTAGAATGCGGACTTCAGTGATGCACGGACCCTGAGACGTTCCTGCTAGGCATTTCTGCTGCCAGTGCCTCTGACTGCCTATCGACAACGAAGAGCTGGTCAACCTGAATTGGTGAGCGCATATGCTTGTCTATTTGGGTTGAATGATCACTCGAGCAATGGCGAAGAACTATGAGTCGGGCAAAGGGGAAGGTAAAATGCCCGAGAAACTTAAGGAGCCTGACGACGCATTAGAAGATGCGGGGAGAACTAGTGCAGAAGTGATAAGCACTCGGTTGGAAATTGAAAAAATAAAGCTCGAACTCTTGAGTAATGTGCTCAGCCGGATGCCCGGGGACAAAACCTTAGTCCCTGGCTGGTTCGAGGCGGTAGAAGTCATATTTTGCCCCTTTCAGGTTCACGATGAAATAAAAACGGTTCTGATAATGCCGTATATAGCTGACAGGGTCAGGTCAATGATCCTGTGCAGTACATGAAGGAACTGCCATCTTACGCTCAGTTAAAAAAAAACGAATTCTACGTAAGCTAAGATTGTCTACAAACGAATATAAACGACTGTTCAATACGGCAGGCAAATTGCGGGAAGAGTCTTGGAGCCAGTTCGTTGGCCGACTTAATAGCTACTTCAGTTATTTTGTGAACAGTAGGAAAGTGGATACTTACGATGACTTGTTGCTACTAGTTTTCGCGGATAGGTTGAAGGAGTCCCTCCCCAATGAAACAAACGCATATGTTGCCTTGAACGAAATGGGACAGTGGCTGCGTCCCGAGGCGATAGCTAAGCTGGCTGAATGCCATCAGGAGAGTAATGCACAGAGAGTCCCAAAACCCTACCACAAGACAGACACTACTTGTGACTCTGGTCAGAGCGAGGCTGTGACGCCTCCGAAAGAGAGAGGGCATACCGAGCATGTCGGCGACACTCGACGCTGTTTCGCCTGTTGGAAACAGGGTCACCTGGCAAGAAATTGCCTTGAGACCAATCCAAAGCTTGCGGCACGAGTAAAAAGACCTTTATACTGCGAACCCGCTGAGCAAATATTTGAGGTGCATGATAAAGTAGTATCGCTGGCTGAACAACACGAAGTGCTTGTCGGAGAACGATTTGTGCAACTCCGCTCAGGAGGCAAGTACTTGAATGCCAGGACTGATTGGGGCGGGGGGGGGGGGGGGGCAGATATTACAGTGATTCGAAGGTCTATGGCCACCATGTTGGATGAAAATCGAAAAGAGAAGGCTCGGTTGAAGGGCGCTTTCGGCCACGAGGTGGAAGCCGACCTCATGTATGTCTTGTTTCGACTTGGTAGCAGTGCGCTTGATACTGGAGTGAATACTTTACTGCTCTATGCTGTAACCGAGCATCTGCCAAGGAAATGCCCTTGGCAGATCAGGTAGATTTTCCTGGTGAAGCTGCAGTATTGAAGGATGGTCCTGTGATAGAGGCATGTGTGGTGAGCACACAGTCGGAGGGAGAAAACGGGACTGTAGAGTCTGAGGACGAGCGAAGTGACGTACACGAAACAAAATCTGAAAGTTGCCTTCAATTTTGAACAGAGCAGAAGAACGACGAGTCGCTGAAGTTACTGTGGCTACAGGCAAAAAAGGGACTCATGGAATGCAAGTGGTTTTTGGAATGCTGTTCCACAAAGAAAAAATAAATGGCAGAATTGTCAAGCAGTTAGTTTTACCGGAAAACAGGCGGAAGACAGTGTTACAAGTAGCCCACGGCAAACCAGTTGGCGGGCATTTTTCTGGAAAGAAAACAATACAGCGAATTAAGAATTCGTTTTACTGGCCGAACATGCAGGAGCAGATTAGTAGAAACTGCAAAAAGTGCCATTAGTGCCAGTTGAACGCGAGACCTAGAACCAGAGACCGTGTGCCTATTACCCCGCTGGTAAGACCAGATGTACCATTCCAGACCGTTGTCATGAATTGTATTGGACCGTTAGATCCGGCGTCGTCGAGGGGGCACAAATATGCCTTGTCTGGTCGATGTGTGTACGAGATGGCCGGAAGTGGTTTGTATCAGATCGCTAACGGCGAAGGCAGTGTGTGACGCGCTGGTTCAAATATTCGCGCGAATGGGAGTGCCAGAAACAGTCTCGTCCAATCGGGGCACAAACTTCACGGCCGAACTCACACAGGAGTTGCTGTGTAGGTTGGGGTCGTCACCCAGGCTCTCTACACCAGAACACCCAGAGAGCAATGGTCTAGTTGAGCGATGGAATGGTACGCTGAAGCGGATGCTGAGGCAAGTGATCGTAGAACATGGGCAAGGGTGGGATTGCCTAGTTCCTTGTTTACATTGGGCCTACCGCGAAGTCCCGAATGAAACTACGGGAATGTCCCCATTTGAACTCGTGTATGGACGCATGCTGAATGGACCACTGTCCATCCTAAAAAAATCGTGGACTGGTGACTGGGCGGCCCCGTCCAGCGGACAAATATCTGGTTAGATTAAGGAGACAAATGGCCGACATCACGCGAGTAGTAAAGGAAAAGGCAGAGCACAAACAGATGTCGTACGCCATGTGTTACAATCTCCGTGCGAAAGAGAAGGCCTTTTGTAGGGGCGATCTAGTGCTACTAAGGGACACGAGCGGTAAAAAGATTAACTTTCCTTGGTAGGAACCAGCGACGATACTAGAAGTTAAAAGAAAGAACAGCTACGTGGTTGATGCCTGACGGTGGCCGTAAGTGAATCCACGCCAACAAACGTAGGCCATATGTGGCACGCGTTGATGCTGTTGGTGTTATCTTTGATGATCCCGACTTCGGTTCGGTGGAGGAACTCCCCACAGACGGGCGTGGAGCAGGTGAACTTGAGTCACAAAAAACCGCGGAGGAAAAAGAGATGTATAGCGTTGTACAGCAGTTCGTACATGTATTTTCTAGGCGCCCAGGAAAGTGTGCAAAAGGACTGTACAAGATAAGACTTGTTGAAGGCTCACAATAAAAGAAGAGATATGCCTATATGGTGTCAATAAAAATGAAAGCGGAGGTTGAAAGGCAGATTGAGCAGCGTCTAGAATGGGGTATGACCTATCCCGTTGAATCAGAGTTTGCTCATCCGAGTGTGTGTAGCGAAGCAGGATGGGAGTGTGAGATTGTGCATCGATAATGGGCAATTGAACGCAATTACTGAAGCCGATGCGTTTCCTTTGAATAATGCAACCGAAATGATCTGGAGGGTCGCGAAGGCCTCGTACATAACAGTACTGAACCTAAACCGCGGGTATTGGCAAATACCAGTCGAAGCACGGTCTCTTAAGTGTACGGCGGTCGTAACCAATCGTGGGCAGTACGCTTGGAATGCTATGCACTATGGGTTGAAAAATTCAGCGGCAACTTTTCAGCTTACGATGAATGAAGTGTTGCAACCACACAGAGAATATGCAGGCGCATATATCGATGACATTGCAATATATTCGTCTAAGTGGAAAGACCGCCTTTTGCATGTAAAAAGCGCTCTCGGAATCTTGAGTCGCGTGGGGCTTACGGTAAAGCTATCCAATTGCAGGTTTGCCCAGGGAATGGTCATGTACCTCGGCCACCAGATCGGCTCCGGGGGCATGCTCCTGACCCCGTTCGTGTCAAGGCGATCCAGACCATAGAGTGCCAAAGACGAAAAAAGAACTGAAGAGTTTTTTTAGGGCTAAGGAACTACTATAGAGACTACTTTGCGAACTATGCTGAAGTGGTGTTGCCATTGACCGCGCGAACTGGAGACAGGACTCCGAACGTGTTACCGTGGGGTGACGAGGAGGAACAAGCGTTTCAAAAGGCAAAGCGTCTCCTGATGGAAGTTCCGGTTATGAGAACGGCAGATGCCAGCCAGCCTTTTGTTATGTCCACCGACGCATCGGATAGAGCGATAGGTGCATGTCTCGCCCAAAGTGCAGATGATGGGAAATAGTTCCCAGTGGCGTTTCTTAGTAAAAAGCTAACTGCTCCCTAAACTCGGTGGGCGGTAATCGAACGTGAAGCTTACGCGGTTTTGTGGGGCTTGGGTCAGTTGGAAACGTGGCTATTTGGGGCGGAGGTCGAAATCGCGCCGACCATAACCCTTTGCGGTATTTGGCGTCAGCAGCACCAAATAGTGCGAGGCTGACTCGGTGGGTGCTTGGGTTGCAAAACTTTAACCTGAATGTACGGTACGTAAAAGGCACGAGAAATATCCCTGCTGATGCATTTTCAAGGCTGTAGTGGGGTGGAGTTTTGTCTGTGGTTAATGTACCTTAGATGTTCTCAAGAAGTAGGTTTGTCAGACTTTGTTGTGCTCATTCACGCCGAATGGACGGGAATGTGCGAGCAGTTCGCTTTTTTGTTCTAAATGCTACGATTGTAAAGGGATACAGAAACTATGATTTTATTTTAATTGGAAAAGAAAAAAAAAAGGGAAGGGGGGGCGTGTCATGCATGCGGCATGCATGAGGCAGCAGATTCAGCGCCATCGCCGACGGGTTATCAGGCTTTGTGATTGTTAAAAGTTTTGTTAACCGTGGTTTACGCTGATTGGTGCGTCGAGAAAAGGCGAGGTGACGACGGAAGGAAGAATCGACGAGACGGGCAGTTTTGGGCTGGAGCTGGTTCAAGCAACACTTGAAACCCGAATAAAGCGCTTTCCCCCCCAAAGGCTGGCTCCCTGCCTTCCCGGGTCACACGGTACCCAAACCACAAGCCGTGACTGGGGTCTATAGTAGCCGACGAGACAAGCGACCAATGCCGAAATCGCAACGTCAAAGCCTTCATAACTTCTTTCTGCGAGTGTCTTATTGCCTTCTATTCCAAGCAACCGTTGGAAGTGTTCAGTGACGTCGCGGGTTTCGTCCGCCATTGTGCAGAAATTCCGCAACTTCGAACAAAGGCGCGCTTATAAAAGGGGTCCCTCAAGTTCGCTAAATTAGAGACACCAGTGTGTTTAAAAAGGACTATTCAGATGACGTCACAATTTAGTTCGGACGTATCCTCCACAGTTTCGTAGAACATTGACTGTGGCCGTGGTGGCTCGGTGTGCACATGGAATAGTCCTGTTTTCAATTGTCCTCTGCGCAATGGCCTACTCTCGCTCCCAGTATGCTGCCGCGATTACGGTAAGGCAGCCGCGCTAGCCACGCCTTGGTACATGGAGCAACTATGTAGCCAACGTAGTTTAAGTCGTGTGGTGATTGTTTTCCCCGTGTTTTTCTGCAGTTTGCCGCTGCTGTGCTGCTGACTTGTTTCTGTTCATATCGTCCAGCATCATTGGTGGCAAGGAAAGCCATTAGCCGAGTGATAGATCTCTTTGTTCAACGGCCGTCGAGGGACGCCATATGTAGTGATGCATACCATCTATAATACCGTTCCCTTGCTGCGCAGTTTGTTGCTCAAATCAAAGGGGCAAAGAAAAAGCTAATCGAATATTTTACACATCCTTTCGCTCAAGGTACACGTCCCTCCACAACGAAGAAGAAAATAGCGGATGTTCATCTAGTGATCAATTCCTAGGTTAAAAAATGGCAGCCGAAGAAGAACCCTCGTGTATGAAAGGCGTGCGGACAATTAAACAATAATGCCCTTAGCCGTTGGGAGATACCTTCCAGAGAAGAGAACGCAAGGATACATTTCGAATGCGATACAGCCTAGAAATACAGTTCATCAGCCATCTTTCTTGTTTCAGAATATTTTGTTTTTGACCTCGAGATTTTTTGTTTTGATTAAAGTGCGGTGTAAAAACGTAGGCGAAGTTGTGGAAAAAAATATTAATGTACTAAGAAATGTCTACTATATATATACTTCACTTAAGATGAGACATGTTTAAGGCAATATATCGCAAAATTAAACTAATGATAGAAATGGCCTAGTTCTTGGCAGATACCTAGCTCGTGAAAAGCTCATAAAAACACGACATGACATTTGGTTGCCAGAAGAATTATAATAGTGAAAGGGAAAGAAAGATATTGCATACGAAGAAAGATGGCTTGTTCGTTTCGTTTATTTCGAAGAGAAAAGTGGGAGCCAGGAGAGGTGTGGGACGCAATTTGTTGTATTTTGCAGTTTCGTAAGTTTGTAGTTCTCAGAAAAATCGCTATACGGCGCTAGACGAACAAGAGCGATCGTTCGTGTATTTTAAAGTGCCCTCAGTTTGTAGTTCTAAAAAGATAGCGGGAAACGGCGCTCGTTGCTGCAAAAAAGTCCATTGTGCCGAGACGTATTTCTACCCGCCATTCTTGGCGAGTGTCATGACTTGTCTTGGCAATTGAGGTTTTAACACAATGTGTGTATGGACTGGGTATCATACGCAAACTGTCACGCTCGAGAGTGACGAGCAAGCGTTAGACGCAGGCCCAGACAACATAAAGTATACTAAGCCCATAGCAGGCATTGCGTAAGCTTCCAGGCAGGGGCCAGACTTAATCATATTTATCATACGTAATCATAATCAGGGACAAGAAATTATAACAAGCGATATTCACCACGCGGCTGATTGAGAATCGAACCCAGGACCGTGCAATCAGTAGCTCGATGCCTTTGCTCGGCACCATTAGAAGGCGAAGGGGAGCTAAAGCAGCTGAACCCAGTATGGCTAACGGGAGTCTGTATTAGCAGGTCCCCGATAACCGTACTGGGTCTTGCTTCTCAAAATTCATAGTGCACCAACCGCCTTTACTATCGTCGGTGACCGGTTAAATGCCGACGTTCAACCCTTGTTTTCTTCATGGGAGATTATCCTTTTAGCGCTCTCCTTTCCTAAACTGCAAGTTGAGTCGTTGGGCTGAGATTAAAAGTGGAGGGGATACAGGAAAAATGGAGACGGGAAAAGTGAAAAGCACGAAGTGAACAATGGTCTATAAGAGATTAGGGGAAGCTCCTCCCACTCCTCTCCACCTTAGCACAGCGAGCGCTGGTGGGCAAGCAACTTCTTCTCCACCATTCGCTCTGATAAACTGGAGAAGGCAGGGACGAGCTTCGCCCGAACTCGTAACCTATCACCCACTGTAGAGTAGCTTAGTTACGGTACCGCATGTAGACGCTTCATCCACGAAAAATACCCCTAACCCCCCCCCCCCCCCCCCCACACACACACACACAGACCCTCTCTCCCCAACTGTTCGCCTTCCGTCGTTCGACAGGCCACCGATTTTGAACGGCTGCTCCGGAAACTGCAGTGTATTTTATGGAATGCATATATCATGAAGCAGAGCGTAAAAATGGCGCTTTTCTCCGTACCCTGGGAAACACACAGTTTTGAAGCCAAAATCTAGATGACGCTTCAAACGACGGGAAGGGGGAATAAAGGGGGTTGAGGCAACGACATCTAGACAAAAGCCCCCCCCCCTCACGCGTCATCACAGTCAGAACAATTGAGCCGTGAGATTGCGCACGATTGCTACGTCAGTGTTCGGCTGGGGCCCGCGTCCAGTCAGCGCGTCGAAGGACGGGCTCGGACCCAATAGCCGAGTTAGCGCGATCCGACTCTGATGACGTTTCATAGGAGGAGACCATGCGGAGGCCTTCCGTCTAGGTTGTGTTGTTTTAGGGGGGTACCTCCCTCTGCGGCAGTTTCACAACTGAGCTAATCTAGTAACATTATCAATGACGGATCGTTCACACGGCGTATGACCTCATGACTTTCATAACAGCTAGCATATAGCATAGCAGGCGCGCAAACCTGAAAGCCCCATGATGTGTATGTGTTCGTTTTACAAGTTGCGTCATATGCGGCGCTGCACGAGGTGCGTACCCTGTGGATCCCTTGAAGGAAATGGCGGCGAAACGCTCGCTCGTGGCCCTTTTCCGCCCGTTTGCAAAGAAATGGTTCTTCCTTATGGGGTATTCACACGAAGGACCAATCCGCCACTTTCCTCCGCGGAGCGCGGATCACGTGAGACGTACGTCATTCCTTTTTGACGCCTCGCGGCGCCGTTCTGCTCCGTGGCGGAGTCGCGGAGGCTTCGTACTGTCAGCACGAAAGCTCCGCAGGTGGAACGCGGAGCCGAGGACGGAGTTTCCCGGGTTGTTGACGTCACGACATCCGTCCGCGGAGTTCTCCTTCGTGTGGATACCCCTTTTTTAGGGAGGTTTAAAATAGCGCACGCTAAAGCTTTGCGTACGCAAAGAATAGCGTCTTAGAAACTGCGCCTGCGCCGAACGCTAACCACGTGTTGCGCTTTCCGTGCGCTACTTTAGCGTACGCTATTTTTTTTTTTTAAATTGCGTGCGTACGCGAAGAGCGAAGAGAAGAGTTGGCTAAAGCCAAGAGGAGCGCTGTTAAAAAATGGCGGCTCCGAGGACCACGTTTTCGGCCGGTTTGACAGTGTCGTGAGCGCGACGTCGGCGGCATCCTCGCGACTGCGATTTTCAATACGGGACGACATTGCACTCGGTTTGGCAACGATCACTGTCAACTTGATGCTTGCGACGCGCGAACATTTGTCGGCGAGGGCAGTGAAGGTACGGTGTGCGAAGGTCAGTACACGAGAACTCTCTTGTCGAGGCGACGCAAGCTGTCATGACCGGTCAACCGCTCGCGCCGCATTTTCATACTTAAACAAATCGAAAATGTTACTCTGAACCAAAACACTTGATTTTTTTTCCTCAAGCTACAGCAATTCATGTGTTAAATAAATATTGTAATTGAATCTTGGCAGCGTTGCGAGCACGAGATGCTTGGTATTTTGCGTCGCGGCAGAGAAACGCTGTTCTGAAACTTTCTTGCTTAGCGTGCGCTAACGCAAGCGCTAAATGTAGCACTTGCCTGCGCTAAAATTGCGTACGTTATTTGAAAACTCGCTATTGTAAGAAACCTAAAGCGGGATTATACCTATTCTGAAACACGTGGTGCCTCCAGCGCCTGCTTTAAGCAGTTTGGAGTGCAGATGTACTGCACGTGGAATAAATCAAGAAGCGAACATGAAGTTGAATTTCGTGTAATTGTTTGTAATTTGAGAAGGCAGAGATGGCGGAAGGAAAGCTCTAATGAGTATGTGATAGTCTTCTTTTATGTTCGCCTAATCTGTTTTAGTTTTGATCTCCAAGCGATAAGAACGAATGAATCGTGATGCCATCAGGATATACGAATCATTCGAGCTGGCACGAGCGTACATCGAAACAGCCCCAAAATTACCCACGTTGCAACGTCGGATTCATCAGCCTGAACTTGTGCAGAAAGCGGAAGAAATTAGGAGAGAACACGCCAGCTGACAATAAATTTGCTTTAGTGAAGAATCTTTGTCTTTTTTCTTTCTTACGCATTTACTTCTTTTTCAGAGGTCGTATCAATACACAATAATATATACCTACGAAAAACTATATTGTATAAAAATAAATGAATTTCTGATCAAACATTAAAACACCGTAGTCTTACAAAATTCTAAACACACCAAACTTTTTTTCATAACCCGCCGAAAGTAAGCTACGAGTCAACTGGTAGTGGCACTCTTAAGGTATTTTTTTTTAGTATTGATGGTGATGGACGGGGAGCTAACACAGCGATTTACGTGGATTTCAATGGCCAGTGCCTCAAGCATCATACTGCCGCGAGCGCGGCTGACCAAGCAGGCAGCGCGCTCGTGGCCTAACGGTTATCGCGCGTGGCTTCCACGCAGAAAGCCCAGGGTTCGAACCCTGGCAGCGCCGCATCTTTTATTTATTCTTCCAATTTAGATTTCTGGTAATTTCGAGAACCGTGTTGCTCGTTCTAGGTTAGAATGTTCTGCGCGCCGAATGTTCCAGAAGCCCACGCGTGCACAAAAGGGGCTCCGCGTAACCAACCGGTCTCAGTCTCGCCCCAGCGTTCGACTCTGCGCTTACGCCGACTTCGACGCCCGCGACGCTCTATTGTTATCTTCTGTTTCCTTCCTCATTTTTTGGGCACAAGTTCGCCCAAAGCCACCTAGAGAGGAAAGCCTGGGGGCTCCCGCGATCACGTGTGTCTACGTCACAGCTACTCGGCCAACGGCGCGGCTGCGGTGTAGTTCCGTTCCCGCTCGGCAGATGGAGCCAGCTTGCTTCGGCGTGTTTCCAGAACGTTCCAAGGTGAAGAACGGATGGATGCAGCTTGTTTCGGCGTGTTCAGAGACGCTTAGTTTTGTCTCGGTTGTTTTCTTAGTTCGTCTTGTTTTGAACGTCGCACATCTTGCGAGTGTTTCGCGTAATGTGCTCGATGATCAAGTGCTGTGTCCGTCATGCCTGACAAATGCTGTGTGCCTCGGTGTAACGGTAATTACAAAACGGGGCCCAAGTGCACGTGTTCGGCCTTCCTAAAGATGAAGCGCTGCGGAATGCCTGGATAAACGCCATTCCCCGAGAAAACCTCATCGTTTCCCACAGAACGAAGGTGAGGAATTCCCATTTTCAATCGTTTATCTCGCATTCGTAGTGCCATAGCTCCATTTGGACGGGATAGCAATACAAGGGTTGTGGGAATAGGCGATAACGGCGACGTGTAGCGTTTAATGGTAAGCCGCTAATATTTATACGAAGGGTATATATTTTTATAGGTGTGCGAGCGTCACTTCTCCGACGACGACATTCTTCGGGAGGTGTCTCACGTCGACGAAGTTACCGGGAGGACGGTGACTGCGCCGCTGTCTAGGGTGCGCCTTCGCCCAGGCGCAGTTCCATCAAAGTTCCCTGGCTGTCCAGATTATTTATCAAAACACCATGCGAGAAGAGAAGACCCGGACAGCAAGCGATTGCGTCAAGAGGCTTCTGCAATGGAAAGAGCGCTCGCAGAGTCGATCGATTCATTTCGCAATGAGGAAGAAGCGGACCGAATACTGAGCATAAAAGACTTGTCCGACCACTTGAAAAACGTGAAATCGGCATTCTGGCATGCTATTGAGGGCAATGGACACCTCACTCTAGTGCACATTGTTGAAACTGAGGCCCCTTGGATAAAATACTCGATCGTCGTGAAGCCTGACCTTACACTAACTCTACATTTTGCGAAGACTCCGGTCACAAGGTTGGGCTCCAACTTGCTCATACCAAGCATCGCAAACAGCAAAAGGCGAGTTGTAGACCTCCTCGAAAGTGTCGAAAATTGGGACAACGATCTCGACTCAAGCTCTGAAAGCTCGCACAACGATATCTGTGCCACTATTCGTTTTCTGCTTGACAAGCTGTCCGTAATATATCCTAGTATGCACAATGACTACCGTTTTGTTCGAGATATCTAACGCGCGAGTCAATAAACACGCGTTTGTGCCGAAAAACTGGGGTAATTGCTACTCTTCAGCGCTGCTCCGCGGCGCGCGTTTGGTTTCGCCAAAGCCGACTAGCGTGACGTCACGCGCAGAGTCCCCCGGCCTTCTACTCTAGGTGGCTTTGGTTCGCCCCATTAAACGTTTAGTTTCGTCAGTTATTCGCCGCCTCATCACTTGTCCTCCGTGACATTTTGGTGGAGGTGCGGGGTACCAACCTATGCCCGTAAAGCGTACCCCTACGAAGACACACCGCCCGAGTGAGGTGCTCAGCCCCGGAAGACTACCCTTCGCCGAAGACGCCGAAGCCCGAAGGAGCCAGAGGTCAGTCCCCCGAATTGGGTCTCTTGCCCGAGAACCGGAGGAAGAAAATACCGACCATGTCCACCGCACCCGTCGTCATCATGCCCGTCACTCCCCGGACTCCGACGCCCTTTCACGGCGAAGCCCACGAGGATGTGGAAGACTGGATCGACCAGTACGAACGCGTTGCCCGCCACAATGGCTGGACAGATGAGCAACGCCTGCACAACGTGTATTTTTCACTTGAGGGGACCGCCAAGCACTGGTTCGAAAATCAGGAATCCTCTTTGGCATCGTGGGACATGTTCAAGAGCCAGCTGAAGGGCACCTTTATCAACCACAACCGCCGAGAGAGAGCCGAGGATCTACTGCGAATCAGAACCCAGGGCCCCAACGAGACCATCACCGGCTTCGTGGAAGACGTTCTGCGCCTGTGCTCCCGCGCCGACCCTCGGGCCACAGATGAAAAGAAGCTGCGAATCCTCATGCGGGGCGTCAGAGACGACATCTTCGGCGGCCTGGTCCGTAGCCCTCCGACAACAGTCCAAGATTTTGTCATCGAGGCAACAAACATCGAGCGTGCCCTGCAAGCCCGATCCAGTCACTTTCAGCGACTACCCGGCCTCGCTGCCCTCCGGCCGTCTAGCGGCGACATTGGCTCCAGCATCCCAGGCATTCGCGAGATCATTCGCGACGTCGTCCGGGAGGAGCTGCGAAAGCTGCTACCCGCCGATGACCGAACAGCTTCGCTCTCCATCACTGAGGTCGTGCGGGAAGAGGTGCAGAGAGCAATTCAACCAGAGGCTCCCATCAGCGCAGCAGTCCCCGAAGAACCCGCGATAACTTACGCCGCAGTGGCGCGACGGCCACCGCCTCCTCCTCGCGCCTATGTCGCGCAGCCCCGACGTCAGTCTCCTGCGCCGCAGCACGACCGACGCCGCGACGACCAGCTCCAGTACGCCAGCCAGGAGCCCCGTGCACCCCGGAAGACCGATGTGTGGCGAACGCCCGACCGACGCCCTCTGTGCTTCCACTGCGGGGAAGCAGACCACACCTACCGCCGATGCCCATACCGTCGACTCGGGCTGCGCGGGTTCCACCCGAACGACCCGCGCCCAAGGTACGACGAACGCCCTCGCGACATCGAGGAGTACCTCCGACGCTCGCCCTCCCCAGTGTCGTCCTTCCGCCGTGAAGCCCGCTCTCCATCGCCACGACGTTCAGCTTCGCCGATGCACCGACCCCGACGTGAAAGCCTGTCACCCCTCGCTCCACGCCGGGGAAACTAGGCGCGGCAACCCCTGGAGGTGGAGTTGCCGAATACGACCGACGCCAAGATCCTCCAAGATCGTCGGAGCACTCCCACTCTAACGCCTCAACGCCCCGAAACGACGTTTCTGCAAGAGTGTCGAATAACCTCAACGTAATCATCGACGGCCACGACGCGACAGCACTCGTCGACACCGGAGCAAACTACTCTGTTTTGAGTGGGAGACTCTCTCGCCGCCTTCGGAAAGTTACGACGTCGTGGGACGGACTGCGGATACGAACCGCCGGCGGACATCTCATCACACCTGTCGGCAGGTGCACTGCGCGCGTTGAGATCCACGGCGAAACCTGCCCTGTGAAGTTCGTCATTCTGCAAGACTGTTCGAGGGACGTCATTCTCGGAATGGACTTCTTGTGCGAATACGGCGCCATCATCGACCTTGCGGAGAACAAGCTGACGCTTCGGAAGCCTGTCCCATCGGCAGAACATCCCAAAGCAACGTTAGCTACAGTCCGAGTCCTTGCCAGCCATGTAAACCTGCCGCCGCTGTCGAGTGTCTTTGTACCCGTCGCGACCGAAGAAGCCACCTGCGGTGTAGCACTGTTGGAAGGAAGCGTCCAACTTCTCGTTGGACGAGGGATTGGCATTGCGAGAGGCGTAATCGAGATCCAGGACGGGTGTACCGTAGCCCTTGTCACCAACTTCCGGCAAGAGTCGCAGCACCTTACAAAGGGTACAGCTGTGGGCTTCGTCGAGGAAATTCCGGACTCAGCCGCGATCGCCGTGATCTCAGAAGACGCTTCTCCGGCGCAGCACCAGAGAACCACGCCGTCAGAGCTCGAAATCGACCCGTCCCTCCCAGCCCCACAACGACGGCAACTCAGTGACCTTCTCGCCGAGTTCAGTGAGTGCTTCTCCACGTCGTCGAAGGTGCGCCAAACGACGGTTGCGAAACATCGAATAATCACTGATGACGACTCTCTCCCTGTGCATCGGCCACCGTACCGAGTCTCCGTGAAAGAAAGGGAAGTTATCCAGAAGCAAGTTCAGGAAATGCTTGATGACGACATTGTCCAGCCCTCGAACAGTCCCTGGGCTTCCCCACTAGTCCTAGTGAAGAAAAAAGACGGAACCCTGAGGTTCTGCGTGGACTACCGCCGGCTGAATGCAGTCACAAAGAAGGACGTCTATCCGCTGCCCCGCATCGACGACACCCTGGACCGGCTGCGCCATGCCCGATACTTTTCGTCGATGGACTTGAAGAGCGGGTACTGGCAGATTGAGGTCGACGAACGAGATCGTGAGAAGACGGCCTTCGTCACACCGGACGGACTGTATGAATTTAAAGTGATGCCGTTCGGGCTGTGCACAGCGCCGGCAACCTTCCAGCGTGTTATGGACACCGTCCTTTCCGGCTTGAAATGGCAGAGCTGTCTCGTCTACCTCGACGACGTTGTCGTGTTCGCAACCGAATTCGACGAGCACCTCAGACGACTGCGAGCCGTGCTACGGGCCTTCAAATCTGCTGGGCTGACACTCAAGCCTTCGAAGTGCCGGTTCGCCTATGGAGAGCTTAAATTCTTGGGGCACGTCGTGAGTGCTCAGGGTGTAAGCCCTGATCCTGCCAAGACGTCCGCTGTCGCCGAATTCCCCAAGCCATCGGACAAGAAGGCCGTCCGTAGATTCCTTGGGCTATGCGCCTACTACAGACGTTTCGTGCGTGACTTTGCACAGATTTCTTCACCGCTGACGAATTAGACGAAGGACGACGTGCAGTTCCAGTGGGGAGAAGAGCAAGAACAAGCGTTCGACGAACTCAAGCGAAGGCTGCAGTCGCCCCCTATCCTCGGACATTTTGATCAGTCGGCGGAGACAGAAATACACACGGACGCCAGCAATACCGGTCTCGGTGCGGTGCTCGTTCAGCGACAAGAAGGGGCAGAGAGAGTAATTGCTTACGCAAGCCGGGCGCTGTCTAAGGCAGAACAAAATTATTCAACGACCGACAAAGAATGCCTTGCTGTCATCTGGGCGATCACCAAGTTCCGTCCGTACTTGTACGGTATCCCGTTCCGCGTGGTCACAGACCACCACGCCCTCTGCTGGCTCGCAAACCTCAAGGACCCGTCAGGACGCCTTGCTCGCTGGAGTCTGCGACTGCAAGAATTCGACGTAACCATTGTGCACAAGTCTGGCCGCAAGCATAATGACGCCGACTGCTCGTCTAGGGCCCCAGTCGAATCTCCACCTGACAGCACCGACGACGATGATGACGCTCGTTTTCTCGGAGCAGTTACAGATACCGACATGGGAGCACTCCAACGAGACGACCCGGAGCTTCGCGCCGTGATCGACCACCTCGAAGGTCAAGGAAGTTCCGTTCCGCAAGTCCTGGCCCGAGACTTGTCAAGCTTCGTTCTGCGGGGAGGTGTGCTCTTCAAGAAGAACTTCGGAACCAGCAACCCTGCCTGGCTGCTGGTTGTGCCTACCAGCCTGCGAGAAGAAATCCTTCAAGCATGCCACGACGACCCGACGGCTGGACACCTTGGCTACAGCAGGACGCTTGCCCGGATTCGTGACAAGTACTACTGGCCAAGACTCCCGAAAACCGTCCATCTGTACACACGGTCGTGCCATGAGTGCCAACGACGTAAGAAGCCTCCGACAAAGCCAGCATGACTCTTGCAGCCGATATCTGCCCCAACTACGCCCTTCCAGCAGGTCGGAATGGATTTGCTCGGGCCGTTCCCAACATCGACGCAAGGGAACCGGTGGATTATCGTCGCGACCGATTATCTTACACGATACGCCGAGACGAAAGCCCTTCCATCGGGAACAGCGGTGGAAGTCGCCAAGTTTTTCGTCGAGTCCATTCTCCTTCGACACGGCGCACCTGAAGTGCTGATCACAGATCGAGGGCCATCTTTCCTGGCACAGCTGACTCAAGAGGTACTTCGGCTCAGTCACACCAGCCATCGACGAACCACTGCTTATCACCCGCAGACCAACGGGCTAACAGAGCGGCTCAATAAGACCATCGCCGACATGATCTCCATGTACGTCGACGTGGAGCATAAGACGTGGGACGAGGTGTTGCCGTACGTTACATTTGCGTACAACACAGCGGTACAAGAAACCACAGGAATGACGCCGTTCCAACTGGTGCATGGCCGGACGGTTACGACAATGCTGGACGCCATGCTGCCTCACGTGCCAACCGACGATGGCAACGACGACGCTCAACTGATCTCTCAACGCGCGGAGGAAGCTCGTCAACTGGCAAGAATCAAGATTCAAAACCAACAGCGAGTCGACGCACGCCGGTATAACCTTCGTCGCAGGGACGTTCATTTCCAACCCGGGGACCGGGTATGGGTGTGGACACCGATTCGGCGCCGCGGTCTCAGCGAGAAGCTTTTCAAGCGCTATTTCGGACCGTACAAAATCATCCGACGCCTCGGCGATCTGACCTACGAAGTTCTACCCGACGGAACGCGCCCATCTGCAAGACGCCAGCCACGACCCGAGGTGGTGCACGTCGTCCGGCTCAAGCCGTATTACGAACGATAGAACTTTGGACTCCCGTCAAAGAGTGAACTGGGAACTGTGAAGTGTGGCTCGCGACTCTGCTATCTTTTTGTTGTGTATTTGTGTTTTACCTTAGTGGTGCATCGGGACGATGCATTTTTTTAAAGGGGGGAGTAATGCCGCGAGCGCGGCTGACCAAGCAGGCAGCGCGCTCGTGGCCTAACGGTTATCGCGCGTGGCTTCCACGCAGAAAGCCCAGGGTTCGAACCCTGGCAGCGCCGCATCTTTTATTTATTCTTCCAATTTAGATTTCTGGTAATTTCGAGAACCGTGTTGCTCGTTCTAGGTTAGAATGTTCTGCGCGCCGAATGTTCCAGGTCGAATGTTCCAGAAGCCCACGCGTGCACAAAAGGGGCTCCGCGTAACCAACCGGTCTCAGTCTCGCCCCAGCGTTCGACTCTGCGCTTACGCCGACTTCGACGCCCGCGACGCTCTATTGTTATCTTCTGTTTCCTTCTTCATTTTTTGGGCACAAGTTCGCCCCATTAAACGTTTAGTTTCGTCAGTTATTCGCCGCCTCATCACTTGTCCTCCGTGACAATACAAGCAAAATTGTTCTTTTTTGTTCCAGGTATTGCGATGTTTTGGATTGTTGCAGTGCATGTACACGTTCTGCAATACGCTGACAAATGTCCTACTTACGTTCCCTTCAAAGACGCTGGGTTCTCCCTGGTTCTGTCATTGGTGCATCTTCCTGTTTGGCCTATAATTTTTGCCGAAGGACAGGGGAATTCGAAACACGACTCCCGTCGTGCTTGGAGCATATTGCATTCGGTGGACGGTGTTACATGTTGTCACTTGGGACCTTTTTCTTGTTTACCTTTCTGCACATGACGTATGCTTTGTATGGCCAAGATTTAACGACGGAAACGTTGTGTACTTTGTTTATCTTTTTCAGCTTTTGTGACGTACCATTTATGCACGAAATGACTGCAATCGTTTGCGAAGTAAAGTATGCGAGACCGACCCGGCGACGGCATGGTAACAACTCGTTTATTTCCGAGCCGCGAACGTAAATATAACCCTTTGAGGTATTGTGGATTCAAGATGATACCACCAAAAAAATGTCGCCCAAGAGCAAAACGGACAGTGGTATCCATTTGAAACCACCGCGCTTTGCAGGTTGGTGGCGCCCTCTCTCGACAGGAACCTTAAATATTTCCATTGTTTTGCACGGGTGCTCTTTAGAACGCTGGAAAAACGTTGTTCAACGCGTGGCTTCCACTTGTTCACATCAACGCGTCCTTCCATCTGTTTCACGTGCCATAGTATAGAAAATTGTTCTGCAAGTTCTATCAGCTCTCAAGAGGCAAGTAATACTTCTTACTAAGATCAATCTTCATTTTTAAGCTTTCGGTTGGCAAAAAACTGCGGTAGTTCACTTTTGAAACCACTGTACTGAAACATTGCCAGATAGTAAATTTTACAAAATAAGCATACAAGCTTTTGGTTCGTGTATTTCACTCATATTTTTTGTATATTGTAGGCATTTATTTTCACTTACCAAACACTTGAGTACTGCAGAAATCAAATATTTGTTTTTTTCTATATGAATGAAACTTCGGTCGAAGTCGTTCTATGGTCGGAGAAGACACGATGTCGTCATTGAAGATATACCTTCAGACAATGAATCCGGAGAATCTACCACGGATGACGAAACCGAGATAGAAGAAGGTGATGCGGAACCATCTGAGTCGGAAAGCTCGCAGGACTCCGACGTTGACATCATGGAGTGCACCACACCAACAAGTCCATCGGCGAAGCGTTTGGGTAAAAAAAGACTACAGGCCACAGCTAAACGCATGTGCTGAGGCATCTGGCGTGCAAGACAGCTTGAAAATTGATGCTCAAGACAAGTGGCCGGAGGACGTCTTCCTGGAATTAGTTCCTGAAGACTTCATTGTGGACATTGTCTTTCAGACGAACCTTTACGCAACGCAGACGGGGAAAGCTTTTTCCCTAACTAATAAAGAAGAGATGAAAACATTCCTGGCCACCAACATGCTTATGGGCATAAAGAAGCTACCAAGCTACAGGTAGCTCTGGTCAAGCCGCGAATGCCTGAGAGACCCGTTTGTCTCACGGCAGATGTCTATGCGTCGGTTCGGGACACTCTTGACGAGTATCTACCTCAACGACAATGACGTTGCTCCTAACCGTGGATTCCCGGGCTTCGGCAAGCTCTACAAGGTGAGTCCACTGCTTGACAAACTGGCGCAAACGTTTTTGACGAATTATTCTCCATGCCGAAACCAGAGTATCGACAAGTCCATGATTCGCTTCAAAGGGAGGTCTGCGCTGAAGCAATATATGCCCATGAAGCACATCAAGCTTGGCTACAAGGTGTGAACCCGTGCTGACGAGACGGGTTATGTCTGCCAGTTGCAAATCTATGCGGGTAAGTTAGACAACCAAAGCAGCGAGCAAGGTCTAGGCGAGCGCGTTGTACGAGACCTCACCGAATGCCTCAAAAGAAAAAACTATCACGTTTATTTCGATAATTATTTCTCATCCATACCTCATGTCGAACATCTCACAAGCGCTCAGATCTAAGCTACAAAAACTGTGCGAGCTAAACGCAAGCAACTGCCCCAGCTCTGTACAGATGCCGGTCTCAAAAGAGGGCACGTCGATTGGATGATGTTTCCTGATGACAAAATGCTCGTTCTCAAGTGGAAAGACAAGAGATGTGTCACAATGATATCCAATGCTCACACTCCTTCGGAAATTAAAACCGTGAAGAGGAAGCGAAAAGACAGAACTCATGAAGACGTTTCATGTCCCCAAGTCATCATCGACTACAAGCAACACATGGGCTACGTTGATAAGGCAGATATGCTGAAATCGTATAATGAAGTGGATCGCAAAAGTAAAAATTGGTCGCATAGACGTTTTTTCTTATTTCATGGATGTGAGTGTTGTGAATGCCCACATTTCGTTCAAGCAAATTACGGCGAGGGAGCGTGTTCCGTCGTTGAAAGAATTCAAATTGCAAGTCGCGGAAGGACTCGTGGGTGCTCCAGACCTCAACCCGCATAAAAAGCGAAAAGTCGAACTCCCTTCCTACAAGACACACGTGCCACAAGACACGCTACAACATGGTTAGCCATCTCCCCGTCCACTCCGCGCCAAGAAGGTGTGCGTTATGCAGCACAAAAGATAATCCGTGCCGCACACGATGGATGTGCGAAATGTGCAACGTTGGCCTTTGCCTGCAGGGCACCCGAAACTGCTTTCTTGGTTTCCATCAAAAGTGAGGAACGGAAGTCTTTTCTCACTGAAACAACTAAGAGCTACCGATGTCATTGCAATATAATATGTTTTGTGTTTCTAAAAAAAAGCTTCACCTTTATAAACCTTGTAGCTAGATAAATTATTAAATATTGCGTGGAAAAGAAATTCCGACTTTATTCATTTATTTTGACCCTGTCTGGTACAGTGGTCTCGCAAATGTACCACCTACGTTTGACCTCTCATACATAAGTTTTCGCCAAAAGTTATTTGAGGCACATATATAGGGTGTTTTACTGCCATGTGCAAAGTTTTAATTCAAAATTTTATCAGGAAGTGAACCTGTCCCTCAAAGGGATAACAAGATCAAATAAGACAACAAGGATAACGCCCCCAAGCCGATACGGATAAACCCGTTGTGTTGCCGCTTGGTCATTCGTCACGGTGAAGGCTAAGCTGCATCGTCAGTTCCCAACACTCCTCTCCCCTTATAAAAAAGGCGAGCCAGTAGACGTCGAACCCGACTGCATCTTCTTGGAGATCCGGCTGCCTGTGTACTTCTGAGTCGGAGATGACGCTTGGTTGCTGCTCTGGAGATGCTTGTAACGCGGCATCTTCCGTCGCTGCGGCGACCTGAGGGGCTCGTGCTGAGTCGTCATCACGGAGGCGAACTTGGTCTGTATGCCGAAGTCCCTATCCCTCGGGCAAGCTGACGTGCACCAACCGATGGCCGCTCATTTCTTGCAGAGTGCCGGGTAGCCACTTGTCTCCAGGGCTATGATTTTTTACCCACACCGTCTGTCCAGGACGGCATGGGGTAGCAGTCACAATGGAAGTATTCGACGAAGGCACTGGCACAAGTGTATCAATTCGGGATCGAATCGAACGACACTCGTTCAGCAGCAGTGGCGGCGATTACATCGCTCCGTACCTAACATATCTTCAAATCCTGCAGTTCGAGGCCACGGATCGTCTTCATTCTGCTGCCCGTGAACGCTGACATCATCACACCGTTGTCTATCTTCTGCGATTGGCTCACTCGCCCGGCCTGGAGACACGTCATCAAGGAGTCACGACTACAAGAAGGACGCTTGATGTACATTCTGTACACTCGTTCAGCAGCCGTGGCGGCGATTACATCGCTCCGTACCTAACATATCTTCAAATCCTACAGGTTATTACCAAAACACTATTCTTTTATAGCAAACTGTGTCTTTCTTTGCCGCTACTGCTGCTGCTGTGTGAAGGTATTCGTGCCTTTCATTGCAATGCGTGACGTGTGTGTGTCGCGTATTGAATTGCTTCAGTCGGAAGGATTCTTTTCAAAATGCTCAGAGTGTGGCAAGGGTTATTATTTCGATTTATGTTCCGATGTAGATCAAGGAGCGTACGAAGTGGAAAAAAAAGAAGTGGAAATGTCAGACTCTCTCCTCTTCAAAACACGAAGTGGAAAACTCAATGCAGAAACCAAGCGTGATAATGAAACCGATGTTGGAAAGGCTCTAGTTGGCATAAACAAAATACTGTCTGAACTGTTGACAATGAAAGAAATTGTTGACAGCCTGATGTCAATAAAGAAAAACGTTGACAGCCTCATGGCGGTTAAGGAAACTGTAGACAACATTGAAGCATCGGTCCAGCATATGTCAGATACTTATGACGAAGTACTGAAAGTGATGAAGCAACAATCCACCGAGATTACCAAGCTTAAAAATCAGGTCGAGAAGATGGAGGCTGATAACAGTGCCGAAGACGTTAGTAAGCTAAAGCATGAAGTAAACAAGCTCGAACAGTACAGCAGACGTCAGAACCTGGAGATACACGGACTTCCACGAAGCAGTAATGAAGTTCTGCTTAAAAAAATAAATGTGGAAAAAGAACTGAAACTAAGGGAACTGATTGAGAGTGACATTGATGGTTTTCACCGGCTTCCCTCAAAAGACGGCAAAATTCCAGCCGTAATAGACCCCTTTCGAAATACTGCCCTCTGTTGGAAGCTATGGAATATCTGAGCAATGCTGGACTAAAACCGCAACGTCACGGGACACTTTATGCGTTTGGTTGGTGTCGTATCTGCGTGTATAGCTGATAACCGCATACCATGAAGTATGCACTTTTATGTCTGACGTCAGAGTGCTGTGCGCCTGCGCACTGTGTATCTTATCCGTATAAAATTAGCCCCGATTTGAAGTTCCAGACAATCGTTTTTCTGAGGCTGCCAGTGTTGCACCTCGCAATAAAGTGATTTGCCTGAAATGCGTCTCGGCCCCAAATATAACAATTGGCGACGAGGATGGCTGAAGAAACCAAGGGACTGAAAACGACCGCAACGAGCGCAACTATCGCGAAGCCGCCGGAGTTCCAAGCTGACAGCGGAAACTTCGAGATTTATTTCGAACGCTTCGAGCTGTTCGTCACAGCCAATGACAACGCAGGAGAAAAGAAACTGGAAGTCTTCTTGACGGCCATTGGTGAAAGAACCCACACCGTCCTCCGGAGCCTGCTTCTCCCAAAGACGCCAAACAAGGTATCGTATCAGGAGGCCGTCAGCATTCTTCAAAAACACTACGCACATAGGCGCGTACTGGTCACAGAACGATTCCGTTTCAATCAACGAAACCAAGGGCCTCACGAGACCGTGACTGACTTCGTCGTCGAACTGAGGAAGCTCACAGCGACATGTGAGTTCGGCGCTTTCCTCGAGGAAGCTCTACGCGACAGACTCATCGCGGGTCTGCACGCCGACACCATACGCTGTCGTCTTCTCGCAATGCCCGACAAGGAAGTTACCTGGGACCGTGCATGCAGCATAGCTACGGCCATTGAAGTGGCGGCTCAAGACACAAAGGAAATGCTGACGTCAAGCAACGCGGGACAACCTCCAAACTCTGCGGACATCAACTGGCAACGAGCACCGGCCCCACCGCGTCGGACAGCGACGACGAACGTACCGACGAAGTCAAGGGGGCACGGACAGAAAGCGACAAAAGCTGCGGAGCAAAGGACTAAAAAACCGTGCCACCGGTGTGGAGTACAACACTTACCTGTAAGTTGCCCTTTTCTGAACAGCGTTTGTTATAAGTGCGCTAAAAAGGGACACGTTGCAAAGATGTGTAAAACAAAAGTTGTGCAACAAGTAGCCGAGAGTGAGTGTGACAACGAATTGCTCTCGTTGTGTCACACGAACCAGAGTTCGGGCACGCCTGTCATTGTAATTACTGTCTTGTTAAATGGTAAGAAAGTTCCGATGGAACTAGATACGGGAGCCGCAGTATCGGTAATGTCAGAAACGGAGTGCGCGAAGCACTTTCCTCAATCAAGCTTTAGAAAAGCAAACGTCAAACTCGTGACATACAATGGCACGCCTGTTGCGATAAAAGGAATGGTAGACATGGAAGTTCGCTACCATGACCAATGCTTTCAAGTGCCGCTGGTTATTGCAAAAGAGACTGAAGGCGCAAGAATGCCTACGTCATTTGGCCAAGACTGGCTCAGCAAAATAAAAATCAAATGGCATGAAGTCGTGCAAGTGAAGGCCTTGGCCGCGGAAACAATACCGTTGACTGAAAAGAAGCGCCACGTATTTGAGCCGGGGTATGGAGAGATAAAGGGTTTCAAGGCTAGCATTCATATGAAAGAAAACGCCGGCCCGGTGTTCTGTAAGGCTCGTTCAGAGCCATACGCTTTGCGCGAGCAAGTTGAGCAGGAATTGGCAAACCTAGAAAAGGCTGGACTCATGTACCGGGTAAGGCACAGTGAATGGGCTACGCCCCTCGTAATTGTGCCGAAAAAGAACAGCAAAGAGCGTAGGATCTGCGGTGATTATAGAGTCACTGTTAACCCTTGCATAGAAGTTGACCAGTATCCTTTGCCGTTACCCGAGGATATCTTCGCAACCCTACGTGGTGGAACCGTGTTTTCGGTCCTTGACCTCTCGAAGGCGTATTTACAGCTCGAACTAGACAAGCAAGCACAAGAACTGCTCACTGTCAACACGCATTTGGGCCTCTTTAGGTTCCAGCGCTTGCCATACGGCGTAGCGTGTGCGCCGGCACTTCGTCAAGCCGTTATGGACCAAGTTCTGCACGGTCTGCCGGGAACCGCCTGCTATTTAGTTAGATGACTTTGTCATCGCAGGAGAGACACGTAAACAGTGTCATGACCGACTTGAGCAAGTGCTCATACGCCTGAGTCAGCACGGCATAAGAGTCAACGCTGAAAAATGCAAGCTATTTCAACAAAGAGTGAAGTATCTGGGGCACGAAATTGACAAAAGATGGGTTGCACCCCACTGCAGAGAAAGTAGCAGCCGTAAAAAACGCTCCCAAACCAGCTAACGTGACCAAGCTGAAAGCTTTTTTGGGCTTGGTAAATTTCTATGCGAAATTTTTACCCAGTCTGGCTACTGTCTAGAACCGCTGCATCATCTGTTGCGCAGAGAGACGAAATGGCACTGGTCACGTCAGTGTGACGATGCGTTTAAAGCTTGTAAAGAAATGCTGACTGATCAAAGTGTTCTACAGCTGTATGACGTAACGAAAGATATTCAGCTAATCTGTGACGCGTCAGAATATGGCCTTAGGGCTGTCTTGGCACATATTGTGAACGGTGAAGAGACCAATAGCATTTGCGTCGCGATCACTTTCAACATCTGAGCGTAATTACAGCCAGATAGAAAAAGAAGCCCTGAGCATTGTGTTCGGCGTAAAAGAAATTTAATAAGTACCTTTACGGGCGAACTTTTAACGTGATGACAGATCACCAACCGCTAACGATACTTTTGACCCCAAGAGACAGGGAAGCGCTGTTGCCACGGCAAGAGTGCACCGACGGCTGACATATTTGGCCGATTACCGTTACAAAGTAACGCACAAACCAGGAACAGCTATCGGCCACGCTGATGCTTTATCGCGACTGCCACTTGCAGACGCTGAGGAACATTCGGAAGACATTTTTTTTAATTTTTCTCCGGTCAGTGATCTGCCACTCACAGCTAAAGACATCGAGCGTGAAACAGCCCGTGACGACCAGTTGAGGGTTGTTCGCAACAAGATATGGTGTGGATGGCCTAAAAGTGTGCCTGACGAACTGCAGCCATTTTGGACGCGTCGTTTTGTACTTTCCATCAACGACGGTTGTATTATCTGGACAAACAGAATTGTCGTTCCAAAATGCCTGCAAGATGTTGTTCTCGGTTTACTGCACGAACAACATCTTGGAATAACAAAAATGAAAGCAGTTGCCAGGTCAATGATCTGGTGGCCTGTTATAGACGAAGCACTCGAGCACACTCTACGGAAGTGTAAAATTTGTCAAAAGTGTCCTGCCCGCAGCGCAGTCGGCACCGTTGTCACCATGGACGCTGTGTGAACATCCGTGGGAAAGAGTACACTTGGAGTTTGCCGAGAAAGGACAGACGTTCCTCGTGGCGATCGATCCTTTCTACAAGTGGTTGGAAATCACGATAACGCGCTCAACGACTGCATGCAAGACAATTGAAACTGTCCGTTCTTTGTTTGCATCGCATGGGTTACCACACATTAGGCGTCGGCGAAACGAAGTCCCTTAGCACCTTGACCACTTCGGCAGCTTGTTTACGCTTTTCGGCGCACAAGTCGCTTGTAGTACCTCGAGTGTTCTTGTGCTTAGCGCAGAGACCAGCAACGCTTGCTTCGTCTTTGGGTCAGTCACCGCGTTCCCCTCGAAGAATACTTCAATTCAAATGAGATAGGACGGCCACTTATATGTCACTTCGTTGAAGGGAGGAACGAGGTAGGCCATCTTGTCCGTAGGGTGATGCCTGTCTTCACACGTATTCCATGGTGACGGAGCGCCGCCCGCTGGTGTGTCCGTATTCGTCGCCACTGAGGTAAAGTAAGCGCGACCGACCCGTCGACGGCATGGTAGCAACTCATTCATTACCGAGCCGCGCCCGTAAATAATACAAGGTCAGATAAGACAACAAGGGTAACGCTCCCAAGCCGATACGGACGAACACGTGGTGTTGCCGCTTGCTCCTTTGTCATGATGACGGCTAAGCTGCACCGTCACTTCCCAAAAGTTTGTGGAGGTCCTTCCTTTTGTTCAGTTTTTGTCCTCTTGCTCTTCAGGTTCGTGCAGATGGATTCACAAACGGCTCCCTGGAGACCCGTTAGGTAGCCAGAATTCTCTAGATGAGTAATTTGTTTATCTAAATTTGGCCCAATTTGATGATAACACGATTTGCTTAGGGCGGAGAATAGCGCCGTTTTTTCTCAACGCTCCTGTTGATAGTTCTGCAATGATCTGGGGTATCGGTGGCCGGGTGGCCTAGTGCACACCGATTCAGAGCACTGAGAGCGAAAGCTCGCGCTGTAGACAACTGGGACAACTGGTTCGATTCCCACCCGTTCCCGATTCGATATGGATGAGCATCCTACTGGCGTACGGTCGTGTATCACTACTGCAAGGTGCACTTTAAAAACCCCAGGCTAGCGGTTGTACCGCACGGAGTAAAATGCTCATCTACAGCTGACGGACAATTCGACCGTTGAGGCAGACTAACTTCAGGCTGGAAATGAAAAAATAATTGACTCCCACCAAAAATTAAACTCGGACCCAACGTTTCAAAACCAGTTCGGTTCCTTCTTCAGGGGTGATTGATCTCGTGCTTGGGAGCAGCCTCGTCTTCTTTGGTGGTACGAATATCTTCTAATCGCGCTTCCGCCTTGCCATCCAGTCTTTTTTTATTCACGTGTCGTAGTCCACTTACATAAACAGATGGTAAGGTGCCCATAGATCTGTTGATATTTCCTGGTGTATTTTGGATGTGCCATAATTCAAGGTGATGTCTTTTTCGGAGATAGGTTTCAACATCAAGAACGGACGCGTTCGCGAAGTCTATCGGATGGTCAAAAGTGTCACAGTGCTCCGCAAAAGCACTGCGTTCGCGGTCGAATTTGCGTACATCGTTCTTGTGCTGGCGTAATTCAATCACCCTGAAGAAGGAACCGAACTGGTTTTGAAACGTTGGGTCCGAGTTTAATTTTTGGTTGGAGTCAATTATTTTTCCATTAGCACTTCCCAACCAGACAGACGTCTGTCGAAGATGTTTAACTTCAGGCTGAATGAACATAAAGACACCTTTTTTGTTTTTGAATAATCTGATTCAAAAGGAAGAAATCCTTTAATTGAGCGGGGCTCATATCTCCAGCACAGGTCTTGTCGCTGAAACACGAAAATGAAATCGAGGAACCTGATTAATTTATTTTGCATGTGTGAATGACAGATTTGCTCACCTTTCTTGAATGCACTTTGCAAGCGTTGCTGCAAATTCATTCTTCTGGGCGTCTACTTGCGTAGTGAATGATACAAGGAACTAGTCACCATACTTGAAAATGACCTTGATTCTCCTATCTTTTATGTTGATGTCGATTGCCCTATTGCATGCAGCTAGAAACAGATTACATAGTTTCGGCGCTAGTGGACATCCGATACCGACATCACTTTTTTGTATATACTGATGACCTTGATATATCGCCTCTCACACTTTATTATTCTAAAAAGGTGTCCACATCGACACCTGTATTTTGAAATGATGTTCTGCATTGCTCCTGCATTGTCTTGCGGAGAATCGCCGTAAGAGTCGCAGGTGTAATAGAATAATACATTTCCTGCACAAGTTCAAACTGACCAATACGAAGTATGTACTAAATAGCTGAAATCAAACCCTTCAAGCAGTTTATTTCTATTACTTGAGCTTTTCATCTCTATGCTTGAACTCATTTCATTTGCGTGCCCTCACCCTTAGCATTGCTGCAATCACAAGCCAGGGCAGGTTGCTACCACTTTTTATCAGTAAGCAGGCTTTTTTGACGATGTTAGACAAGTTGTTAGCCTGATAGTGCCATCAGGACACGCCATGCGATTGTCTAGGATACTCAGATTAGAAAAGGGGCGACAAGAACGTCTTTTCACAAACTTTTTACGTGCCAAGTGTCTCCACTATAACATTTTCACAAATCGCCTGTTGATGGCAATGCACTCAGCATAAACCTTGCGTACAATAAGGTGTCATTCATATTTGAAACATTTTGCAACACAAGTCAGAGACAACCCCGTAAGGTGGCTTCTCCAAATTATAGAAGATGTTAATATTTCGGAAAAGGCCAACAAAGTACTTGGACTAGGACCAAATTTTCTCTGCCACCGCGGCTTAAGCCCATTGATAAGATCGCCTTGGTCCGAGACGGGAGATTGCATCCAAAACACATAATGAAAAGGCATCACAGATAATCAATGTAGGCGTGAATTGCATCGCACGTCAAAGAAGGTTAGAAAATCCCGGCGTAAGCTTCGGCCCACGATACGCGAGCTGCGGAGGAAGACTGTTAAACTATGTGTTTCAGACAAAGAGGGCTGCTTCGTAGTCCTTGAATCAGGCACATGTAAAAATAGATGCTGCTGCCATTGGAAAGAAAAACAAAAACAACTTCGTTTAAGCCTAAGATAAAGAAGAAAACAAAACTAAATAAGCTGCTACTGAGCTTTTTGAGTACAACAAACTCAACAGTCTGTGCACCAAAATAAACAAGAAATGCAAGAACAACTAGAAGTTTTTTGGGTTTTTTGTTTTTTCGTCGAAAAACTCATAAAAAAGGCATACCGTTTCAGGCCATGGTAAGAAAGAGGGAAATCTAGCAAGCGTTTCTGTCGACATTCCTGGCGAAACAACTGTCAATTATTCGAACAAGATCACTAATTCGGGATAACTTATTGCATTACTTTGAAACAACGGAGCGAATGTCGCCTCAGGTTTTTACAATGACGTACAGAAAATGTATTATTCCATTCCACATGCGAAACTTATGGCGGTCCTCCGTAAAACCATCGAGGAACGAGGCGTAACACCACTTAAAAATGCAACTTCCAGAAAGGTGTCGATGTGGACACCTTTCTGGAACCATTAAGTATGTATTCGAAGGCGACAGTGGTAGCATAATAATGCCATCAGTATCTACAAAAAAGTGGTGCCTGCATTGGATTTCGGGTAGCGCCGCAGCTCTGTGATCTGTGTCTAGCTGCATGTGGTAGGAAAATGGGCACCAACCTAAAACATAAAAAAATCAAGGCCATTTTTAGGTACGTGGACGATTTCCTTGTAATACGCACTACGCAAGTAGACGACCAGAAGCGTGGATGCACAGCAACGGGTCTGAAGTGCTTTCAAGATAGTTGCCGGGATCTGTTAGTCACAAAAGTATTACCTGGGAAAAATCAATTATGTCCCTCGATTTACCTCTTTTCTTTCAGCAAACGCACGTGTGCTGGATGTATGAACCCAGGTCTGATAAAGAATTTTTCCTTTTGATTTGGGCCATTTTAGAACAATTAAAATTAGTTTTGCAAAAACGTCACTAGTCTCCGCCCTAAGCAAATCGTGTAATATTCAAATTTGGCCAATTTTTGATCAACAAATTACTCAGCTACGAAATTTTGTCTATACAACGGGTCTCCTGGTAGCCGTTTGTGAATTCATCTGCAAGAAACTGAAGAGCAAGAAGACAAGAATCGAAGAAAAGGAAGGATATCTACGAAAAATTGCTGTCATTCCGTACATGCATGGTATATCACAGAAGCTAAAAAGATCGCCAAAAAACAGGACGTTGAGGTCGTTACATCTGCGCCAAACTAAGCATAGGCCATGTGCAGAAAGGTGAACAACGAAAATGTCCCCAGTGACAACATGTAACACAGTCCACCGAACAAATTATGCTCCATACACGATGGAAGTAGTCTTTCGAATTCCCCTGTCCTGCGGCAAGTAATATATCGGCCAAACAGGCAGATGCATCAATGACAGAACCAAGGAGCAAGCAGCGTCTTTGACGGGAACGTAAGCCGTTCATATGTCTGCGCATTGCAGAATGTGCGACTGAGCTGCAACGTGTGAAAACAATGGCAGTATTTGGCACAAACAAGAATCCCTTTGCTCCTGAGATTCTCGAGACACTGGTCATTGAAGACCACGCGGATCAGTGTGTTGGCTCCCCGTAGCATCACCATCCACACTAAAGAAAAACAATATGTAAGGTATGAAATAAAGCTATGAGTCAACTGGAAGGGGCAGACTGCCAGTTCACTCATAGCTTGGTTTTCTGCGGGTTATTACACAAGTGTTGTATGTGTAGCAATTTCGCAAAACAATAATGTTCTAAAATTTCTTAAAAAATTGTTGTTGTTGTTTTTTTGGTACAGAATGTGTTCTGTGTGTATATATCAATTTGTGTATTAATACGAACTCTGAAGAGGAAGAGGCGTAAAAAAGAAAAATACAAACTTTTATCACCGAATCAAGTTCATTGTCAGCTGGTGTCTTCTCTCCTACTTTCTTTTTCTCTCTACACCAGTCCTTGCTGACCGATACAAAGTATCTACAAACTTACTCAATTCAAGCCATTGACTCAGTTGCAACGTCTCCTCGGTTTTTCTTTTTTTTTTCGAAAGGTCTATTTTCTCAAGGGGCTTGAAGTTAGCCTAAAATGCATTGATATGTTTGTGCTTGTTTCGCAAGTAGCACAACATGTGCCAAAGCGTATTGCTCAAGCCTCGCTCAGTCCTTGGAAGCGAATGACCTCCCGGTACTCTCTCGACGCACGTGTTTTGCGCGTTCGCACAACAATAGCTGACGGTACATGGAAGAAACGCGAAGCGTGAATTTAATCAATGGGCTTTAAATAAACCATCTCGGCGACTACTTCAACTACCACACAGGGTGGCTTGCGATGTAAGAGCACTAATAACAACTAAAGGCATGAAACGCACCCTCGGAAGAAGCAGAAGCGATGTAAACGTCTCCTTGAAGCATGCTTCCCACACACTATCCTTCTGAATAAACTGAAATATCTAGATCGGACTGATACACCCGTGGGCGGATCAGTGAAAGCTACAGTAAGGGAATGTGTGCACGTTACCTATGAGGTCAGCGAAACATTAGACGCGAGACATTCACCCCGATAGGTTTAAGAACTTTAAACAAATATTTGTTGATTACATTTTTATTTTTATGATTCGAGGGGTCGTGTCGCACAGACACTATTTAATTGCAGTTATTAGGGGAGCATATATCAATTCAAATATTTTGCCGAAAGACACCGTGATTTTCTTCTTTGCGTTATTCGCAGGGTTGTAAAGTACCTAGGTACAAATAACTGGAAATCAGTATCTAGGTACGTTTGTTGTACCTGAGGTACAAACCTAGGTACTTTCATTTCTCGATATCTGTATCTGTATCTTAAGTACATTTTCCAGTAACTTGAAACTGAGTTAAGTTACTTTTTACAGGTACTTTTCTATTCGCTTCGTCAAAATGGTAGAAACTATAAATCTGAAAGTTTTAACACACTACCATGTGCCGTGATTAACGGTGAGTTTGGTATGACCTGGGAGGCACTAACTTGATCAAACGACGTTTTAGCGAACGAAGCCCCGCCCATAATACTTCATCAAACGACACTTTAGCGAATGGCTGTGTTCATTTGAGCGAACGGTGGATTAGCGATGGCGTTCTAGCGACACCAATTGATCGAATCGCTTCGGAACTCCGTTTGGGGAAAGTAGCGACCTGCTTCCTTCATCTGAAACCGAAATCGAAAAGGTAACGTGTCCTAGAATGCTCATGTCAATGCGGTTTTTCTTATTTCTCACATTGACACCTATAAGGCAGATTTATCGAACTCGTTTTTGTGTGCATCCTTAGTATAAAAAGCTTTACTTCCAATATATTTTTACGAATTTGGGGAAAATAAATAAAGTATCTTTAAAGTAACTGTACCTGTGCCTAGGTACATTTTTAAGCAAGTACCTAGATACGTACCTAGGTACCTTTTCGTGTGAGTAACTGTAACTGTATCTTAGGTACATTTTTGAAGTAACTTTTACAACCCTGGTTATTCGTACAGGTCGGTTATTGCAAACGAACAAAAGTGACAAGAGCAGTGACGACCAAATTTTTGCCGCTGCTCAATGAGCACGATGGGATCGTAGTGGTAGATATTAGAGACGTCTAGCACACCGTTACCTTTTTTCGTGTACCGCACTACCGGAGCCTCTGAAGCATGCTTTTAAGCGTGCGCTCTTTGATACCTTGACCGCGGGTCGCGCGCTTTAAAGCGTGCTTCAAGGGCTCCGGTACCGCGGTACGCGGAACACAGTAACGGTTTTCTATAGTTTCCTAATGATATCGTTTGAACCACGTGACATTCCAGTTTCGCGCTCTTTCTCTTTACTCTAAAGTTTTTTTTGTTTTTGTTTTTTTTTTCATCGCAATTTCGGTGTTCGAAATAATAAGATCCATTACGAGCATGCAAGTCTACGCTTCGTTTCACATTAAGTCGGACCACAGCCGATTTTATGATCCGATGTATTAAATGAAACAGCGTCGAAACTGCGTCATCGGTTGCCTGTAGTCTTTGTGCGTGTGGTACTACCGACTAAACCAATCATGCACAAAAAGAAAAAAAAAACATGGCAGGATCATGCCGTATTTACTGCGTGTGATCAGTTCAGCTGGTCAAACTAAAATAATAAAGACATCGGGGACCATGATGTTGCTCTTTTGTCTCTGCTTCATTTTCTGCATTCGATCGTGGCGTTGGCTGCCTGCAGTAGGACTTAACGTGAAACAGAGTTTGTACTCGGTTTTAACCCTAAGTCCAAACGCAGCCGACACTACGTGCTAATAGGACCGATCGCGCAACGTGAAAAGGAATAAGCAACTGAGTATTTTCCGTTTATGAGTGGTTTAGCAATCCGCGAACACGATACTGAAACACGAGGAACACCACGAGGGTGCGCTTTTGTCTGTCGGATTGATCTCATCAGCTCGTGGCGTCGGCTTTGTCAGGACATCGAGGGACATTGAAAAGGAAAAAAAATAAATTTAAATAGCCTAAAAAAATAATATTATTACGAAATGAATTTTTCCTTACTGGCTTTAATTGTTATCTATACAGCTGTTATATATTGCCCTGTCCCTTTCTACGTTTATTTCTTTAGGCTCAAGCTCACGCATAACTAAACTTTTCGCAAAAAAACGCTTTTGTGGGAAAATGATTTACAGCGCTAGACTTATTTTAGATTACAGCTTTGAAACGCCCGTGGCAAAGTACCAAGGCAAGCAAAAGGCAGGGTTTTCATATTTTAATACGAAAGCATTAATTGTCCCATGAAGCTAACCGGCGTTACCAGCTTTTGAAGCCGCGCCAAACTGCACCTAAACTCCCCTGTCCCAGTGGAGCGGGGCCTGTCGCCTGTAGCAGCGATCTTAAGGATACACTCCCACTGGCTGGGAGTGTATCCTTTTTTTTTGTTTTTCTGGGGTGATATATGTGATGGTTCTATTGTGGAAGAATGAATATAGCAGATTGTATAGATTACTTGGGCAACAATGGTGTTTTAAATAGGCCAAAACTACCGGATAACATAGTGTGTTAAATGCTCCTGTAAAGTCTAGGGATACCATTGCTAGAGCTGTTGATTTATTTTTTTTAGTTTTTGTAGATGTGTAGTAAGTGTGAACGGAGCTTTTGTAGATGATTTAAGATGTGTGAACCCGAATTGTCGTGGGTGTAATATTTTTTTTTTTTTTAAGTTAAGAAAGAAATATATTTTGCTATAGAGATTACGTTCTAAAACTTTTCCGAGCATGGAATTTAGGCAAATTGGGCAATAGGCGTTGGGTGTTGCTTTGTCTTTATCGTTTTTATTTCGTAGTAATATTTTCTCTTTATTCCACTCTTTTGTAAAATATCCAGATGTTAGACAAGAGTTGAATAGAGCCAGGAAAAATTCGTGATGGCTATGCCAAAAATATTTAAGAAAAGTTAGATTACATTTGTCTAATCCGGGGCGGTTTTAAGTCGTAGTTTAGTTATGTTTTATATTTCTTGAAATGCTATTCCAACATCTGGAGAAGAGTATGAGGAAGTGCATAATATTGTCGTAAGTTAGTTATGTATGGTGATTCTTTTGTAATGTCAGTCTGTAGGGAACACCGTGTCTAAAGGTATATTAAACTAATTCATTAAATGAAGAAGTTAAAGTATTATCTGCTCTGAATATTGGTGGAAGAATTAGGGGTGATTTAGGCTTATTAAATGCAAGTTTGTATGGGATTCCGGAGAGAGACTTCTTTGTCGTAGCGGAACACGATTCTTGCCAAGCTGAAAGTTTAGCTTGAAGGATGGCTTCTTTGTATGTAGTTCGGTGCTCGTAATAAATTCATTTTCGCAGTGATCTAATTTCAGTGTTATATGATCTTTCGCACCTTCTTCTTAGTGCATTAGATTTAGATCTCATGATTTGTACATCAACTGACCTCCAAGGGACCGTGTGATTTCCGGAACGAACATTTCGTTCACACTTTTTTATTCGATTTAAGAATCTTTTGTATAGTATATCTAATATGTGATCTATCCATTCTGGTGAGTAGTGTTTAGGTACCCAGGTCTTAAACCAATCATCTTGTTTTATAAGTACTTCTATTTTTGAGTAGCTTTTCAAGGTTAATCTTTTTGTGTTGTTTGTTTTTGACTGAAGAATCCAAAGGTAATAAAGTTATGATCACTTTAATCACAAAATGTGAAACATTATGGGCTAGAGAAGGGGTTATGATTGAAAGGTCTACCCAACTTTCTCCATTTACAGTAGAGAATGTAGGAATAGAATGTTGGTCGTTTAATATGATAAGATCATGTGTTAGTACAAAATTATTTAATTGTTCCCCTAGATCATCATCTATTTTGTCCCCCCAATCGGTGTGTCTTGCATTGAAATCTCTGGATATGATTATGTCGTTTTTACCGATTGTTATGATTGACTGAAGACGAGTTAGAAATTTATTAAATGAAGCTGTAGAAGATATGTCGGCATTTATTATTGTTAGTGTTTTGTTTTAGTATGTACAGAGCGCGACACTGTTAGCGCGAACAAGCGATCGCCGGTTTTTCCAGTTTTTTCTATTTGAAACCAAGGGATGTCATCCAAGTTATTATTGCTACGGAAAGAGCTCATTTAGTTCTATAATGTAAGCGATAAAATTTAGTGCTCGCTAATACTATTTAAAAGTAAAATGCGAAAATGCGCCGATGTCGTGTTCGCGCTAACAGTGTCGCGATGTGTACATTGTCAGACTATTAGATCTTTTTCAAGTATTTTTGGAAAGATGGAACAAGATTGGTCTCCAACTATAATGGCGCATTTGAGGTCTATGGGGCAGTGAAAAAAATGAAAGACGTTTACAACACCCTGTAATGCCGAATTGGAGCGCAGCTCTTGAGGAGGAGGAGGGAAGGGTACTGAGGGGAGGGTATACCCCTCGTCCCTCGTCCTCACCTCCTCATCCTCCCTGCTACTCCTCCTCCCCTCCTCCCTCCTCTTGGTCCTCCTCCTTCACCTTCTCCTCCCCTCCTCCCTCCTCGCTCTCCTTCTCCTTTATTTGGGGGGAGGGGTCACGTGTTCTTGAGGGGGGTCACGCGACCCTGTGGGGGAGGGATCACGCGACCTCGGGGGGAGGGGAAAATTTTGCTATAGATTTAGCGGCGAATTTTTTCCACTAAATTCAGCGAGGAAAATTTTCCGCTAAATTTAGCGGGGAAAATTTTCCGCTAGATTCAGCGGGAAAAATTTTCCGCTACTTTTAGCGGGAAATTTTTTCCGCTAAATTTAGCAGGCTAATATTTCCGCTAAATTTAGCGGGAAAACTTTTCTGCTAATTTAGCGGGGAAGTGTCCGCTTAATTTACCGGGGAAACTTTCCCCGCTAAATCTAGCGCAAAATTTTCCCCGCTAAATTTAGCGGAAAATTTTCCCCGCTAGATTTAGCGGAAAAATTTCCCCGCTAAATCTAGCGGGGAGAATTTTTCGCTAGATTTAGCGGGGAAATTTACCCATCATGCACCGCGCGGTTGCGGCGACGGCGACGCCGCTCAAGCCGGAAACGGACGCCTAAGAGCTGCGCTCTAAAAACGGTTCCGAGTTTGAAATACTTGTAATGTGGTTATCGAAAAGATATGGTTCTTGAATTAGAATAAATTCAGCGTTATTTTCAGTTTATATATTAAAAGGATTATTAGTGGCAGCCCTTGATCTCCCTAAGTTGATTTGTAAGATCTCTAATTTATTAATCATCAATCAACTTATCTTTTGTTGTTGTTTTGTTTTGTTTGAATGATATTGTTTCGCTTTGTACATTTTGCTCCGGTTGTTCACTCTTAATTCTTTGTTTTCAGATTGTAATGTTGTTTGTTATTATTAGTTTTGGGTTTACTTATTTTGGGTCATCTGTTCGAGACCGGAGTTTCGAAACATGGAAGGCGTATGTACCGCATTCGCTTGCTCCAAAAGGGTGGTTGGCACTGACCCTTCGGTTGATACATGCGCGGCATTTACCCTCCTCGTAGTTTGTTATTCTGCACTCTTGTGCAGGGTGGTTGCCCGCACAGATGGAGCAGAAGATCATCTGTGATGCAGCATTGGCTTTTGTATGTTCGTTGGGGCAGCATTTGTCGCACCTGGGGACATAGAAGTTCTCTGTTACGGAGCAGAAAGTCCAGCCTAGGCGCAGTTTTTTTTTTTTAGTTTCTTGCAGACCTTGGCGCTCACTTCAAAGATGTGAGTGTTGTTCCCCGATCTTTCTTTGAATGAAATCCGGTGGTGGAGGTCCGGAGGTTCAATTTCGGTCTCTGGGTTTTGTCTTTAAAGTTTTGGGAAGAATTCCGCAGATAGAATGTCTGGGTCGACGCCCGAGACACGGAATTGTGGTCGACGTTTTGTCGGTTCTTTGAGCACGAACAGATCTTTGGTGCTTGGCTGAATTTCAATTGCGTCCTGAAGATTCTGCAGACCTTCTGCTGATGATGATAGTTCTGCCACTCCTTCTCTGATGTCTCGCACTGAAACTTCACCCAGTCCCAGGCTGTGCGGTTCAAAGTATTTTTTTTTAGATTACTTTGATGTTGTTCGACGCGTTCGGTGCTGGAGTTCTCAGATAGATCAGCATTGCATGATCCAGCTGCGCAGGTGATTCCCCCGGGCTGGGAGGTTATGGTGTCACTTGTAACACATCCACAGATGGTCTCCCTCCCAGCCCGTTGAGGTCGTTCCTGTTCCCTCGCAGCACGACCGCGTACGAGGTGTTTTTCTCTCGTTCTACGAGCACTGCTCGAAGAGCTGCGTTTTCGGCTTCTTGACGCGAGCCAATGCTAATTAGTCTTGCAAGCAGTTGTAACATTTGTGAGCCAGTTTCTTTGTTAATCCTCGCTTTATCGTCTTCGATTAATCTTATGAAGCTTAGGTGGATGTCGCATATTTAAACATTTCGACAAAAACCCTGAGACTGGGACAAGAAGGGACGGACAAACACAAAGTCTGAAAGTCTTTTTGAGACTTTGTGTTTGTCCGTCCCTTCTTGTCCCATTGAGACTTTGTGTTTGTCCGTCCCTTCTTGTCCCAGTCTCAGGGTTTTTGTCGAAATGTTTAACCACCACCAGCTTGTTTGCGCCCTTACCTTTTGGTCGCATATTTCTTTGTTGTTGGTGAGGTTAAGTGTGATTTGGGATGTCTCCGTGTCGTCGCAGCTTCCGCCTGTTTTGGGACTCATGTTTTCCCACTTTTTTCTTAATTAATAGTCAATATTACCGCGTAAAAAAACTCGATCTGGCCGGTGTTAACCCGATGCGAACTTTAGAAGAAGAAGATGTTCTGTTTGACTGTGTTCTGTTTTCTAAGGAAGTCAAGAAGAACGGTTTAGTTGGTGTTTCTTCTACATATATTGAGTGTCGTTATTTTCTTGAAATTTAAGTTTTCTCGAGTTAGTTTCAATGAATGGTTAGTATTATTAGGATAGCTAGGCCCTCATGGTTTCAACCGTAAGCAAGAAAATGAGGAATTACATCTAATTAGTTGTTTAGAAAGTCTAGAAGAGTGTGCAGACAACTGTAAGCAATGGATTGAAAATTTGAATTCGGGCTTGACTTTTTTTTTTGTGGAAAATTTAGGTATTGTTAGAATTGTTAGGCGTGAATGTACGTTACGAGCAATAACGTATTCAAATCACCTTTCGCGATTCGTTTACGCTGCCATAGATAGGGTACGCCACCAACGACGTACGACGTACGACGTTCTGGCGGATGGGCGGGATGGCGGATGGCTGCGACGGCTGCTGGCGGTAGCTGCCGCGACGCGCACGCAGTCGCGGAGGTGCAACGAGAAAGCGCTTGATCTGTACCGAGGGTTCCCGAAATTCCCTGCCCTCGTGTCGCTGTACGTTTTGCAACAGGTCTATTCACGAGAGCGCGCGCTTGCCCGTCAGCCGCAACCTGAGCATCAGCGAAACGTGGCCGTCCACGCCAGTACGGCGCAGACGACCGAAGGGAGCGGAAGAGCGACTATTCGTGCTTTCGCATTCACAGCTCATTAGAAGTGCTTAGGTGTCCTCGGAATATTTTTCATTCCCTCCTCTCCGCATCGCGAAATCACGCGCAACGGAGAAAAGTGGAAAGAAAGAGCGCTGATGAGCGGTAGAGCGAGATAAGGAGAGGAGACAGGGCTGCCCTTGGTGTGGACATGTGGTGAAGGTTTTTGGCGCGCGTGTTTTTTCACTCTACATAATTTTCGAAGATAAAAATAATTTGGTGCGAAACATTGATATCGAAATATTTGGGATTTTTCTAGGTTGTTAAAAAAACGTGTTATTCATTTTAGTGTTTCTTTGAGGTGAAACGAAGTATAATAGCTGTTTCGTATGGCGTCCGCTGAAGTCCGACATATGATAAGATTTATTAAATAAAAGAAAATAACTGCACACAGAAACACAGTGCCAAGTGGTGAGAGTGCAGCACATCTCACGATTTTAGTACTTGAGAGATAAAAATAACGCAAACGACTTCTTATTAAACAAAAATCGGTAAATAGCAAAGCGTAATTCAGTACATAAACACAGAATGGTTTCCAATCATTGTGACGCAGATTCTCAGAACGCGGCGTGTCTGGAAGCGATCCAGAAGGCTGCCCTAGTGGTGTGCCTCGACGGCGGGTTTGAAGACGCGGATCCCTACGAGGTGGCTTGGCCCCGGCAGGTATACAAGGGCGGTCCGAACGCCGAATATGCAAGCAATCGATGGTGGGACAAGCCGGTTCAGGTAAGCACCAGGACGGGTTGTAAACTATAGACATAGGCACTCTAGAATAGGCCGCTACTGCGCTGGAATGCATGCGAATATTCATCTGCGCGAAGCACCATCGCGGACACAATGGAATATAGCACGCGACCGATGGCCGTTGTGTATTTCCAGCACCGTGCGTGCGCGGAGCTTGCACTCTAAGAAAAAAAGGGTGTAGTTGGGTGCATCGGGCGCATATGCACCCTTTTCCTGAAAGATGCACCCTGCGTTACCCAACCAGTGCACTTGTAAACCGACAATGAGCATCGTCCTCTTCCTTAAAAACCTCTAGGTGTATCAGTGCACCCCCACGCCAGCCACGGTACCCCATCAGCTTGTGCTTGGATTCCCTCTTGGGGGTCACTTTTTGGGTTGGGCAGTTTCTTAGGAAGTATGGAGCTATCCTGTACATTCGGTATTGACAGTAGAGTAGACGCTATGCTTGTTTTAGGCCAATCGGGTCTCCGGGTAGGATCACGTGACTACAGTCTCCAAGCTAGAGATAAGGCAGAGCACGGCACCTGCCTGAAGGCCAAGGCCACGGGTAGCATCCACTGCACTATTAACTTTTGGTCGAACTTTCAAGAGGGTATAAGTGACAAATCCTTTCATTGTGTTCATTGTTGGGTTGCCCCTGAAGATAAGCCTTTGCGAGCGCGCCCCCTTTTGGCCTTGAAGAAGTTGCTATTTTTCTTTTTCTTTCTCTCGCTGAGCTGAAAGCATGGAAGAAGGTGCGTAGTTGCCGGACCAATGAACCGGAGGTTTTTCATCCCTCGACTCCGCTGCCTGGGCGCGGGTGACAGTAGCAGCGTGATCATGTGGTAAAGGTTTCACGGATGACGTAGTAGCTTTTCCCATCCTCGGAATGTCTGCCTCCCGGCCTAGTTTCTTGTGTGCTGTGCTGCGACCAGCGGGGCTGCCGTAGATTTCGTCCGCGACAACGTATTCGAGTGTACCAAGATTTCCAGTGTTTGAAAAGTCCTACGCGAATATCGGCAACAAGCGATTTCTTCAAAAAAGCCAAGGAATTCATGTGATGCGTTTTGTGTTCGGTTCGGCAAATTGCTGTTTTTGCCACATCGTGTTGAATCTTCACGGACCCCTATCCTTTTGTTTTTGTGTTTGTGTTGTGCTGCAGTGCCCGTGTCGACATATATTTCGGATTACATGTTTCGAGTGCGGTATTTTCATCGTAAGTGCTCTGCAACCTACTCCTTGGCAACAATTGACCGTTCCGTTCCGGATTACCTCTAGAATTAGGCAGTCTCTATTTTCTAGCAGCCGGGAGAATAATTTTTCCCATTAGCTGACTACAATCATGTGACAACTGCATGTAGAATACTGACTTTCTTAATCTCCTGGCGTTTTGTGAAAACACGTTTTCGCTGGTACACGTTCTGTAGACACGTTTCATCGTCACTCGTTACGCGAAATGCACGCTGTAGGGACATTTTGTCGCGCGTGTATCTCTGAGGCGCGTGCTCACCGAACTCAGCCCACCCGATCACGCCGCTTCGTCCCGACAGTCTGCGGCGGCTCATTACAAAAATGTTAACCAACCTGCCCTCCCCGTACACGTCACTTCGCGGGAACAGCCGTCGATGAAACGTCGTTCGATGAATGAATGGCGACTGCGGGTAGAATTGCGTGGAAATAATTCTGCCGGCTGCTTGGAGAATAGACACTGCCTAAGACTCACTTCCGTTTCTTGTTTGCTTAGTAATCTTCTCAGTTGTGTAACAGCTTCTTCGTACCTCTTCATATATCACGGATTGCTTGCAAGTTTGTACTTGTTTACGGAATAAGCTGTCTAATAAACTTCTATGAGATTTGAAAACAATCCCGTGTGTCCGTTTACCTGCCTTTTTGCTATCACCGGGGCGCATACATTTTTTAAGGGTTTCCTTGATGGGTTTATGAAGTTAGTTATGAAGTGAAGTTGATAGGTTCATGAAGTTAGTTATGAAGCGGGTGCATAAAGTGGTCTGACCATGCACCTTTGAATCGGGTGCATCTGTGTTCTCTTCGTATTCAGTGGATGTAGAAAGAGGTGCAACAGTACACTATTGAACGGGGTGCTCCTGTGTTCCCTTTGAGAGCAGTAGGTGAAGAAAGGGGAGTAATGGTACACTATTGAGTGGGGTGCATCTGTGTTCCCTTTGAGTGAGGCGGGTTTATGAAGAGGTGCAATGGTACACCTACGAACGGGGTGCATCTGTGTTCCCTACGTGCGAGATTTCTGTAGAAAAAGGTGTACATGTGCACCACACCAACGGGTGTACACGTACTCCCATATTTGGGGTGTGCAAGTGTTCCCCCAAAGGGTGTAGTATATGTGACAAGCACTTACACCCCCTATGGGTGTACCCCATGACACCCTTTTTTTTAGAGTGTGGAGTGCGCCGTGCATGGGCAGGGAGGTGGCCTCGGCCCTCCAGCTGGCGAGCACACCACCACGTGACAGTCTGTAAAAGGAAAGCGGTTGACGCCGAAGCGCTTGCCGATGTTAAAAACCAGCTGTGTCCTCGATAGTACCGACATTAACCCATTTTGAGTTGACACTCGTTACTCTACGAAACTGTTTGCCTTAACCGCGTTTTTTGGTGTTTGGCCACTGAATAATTATTTTAATGTTTAGCCCTTTCCCTAAACATAAAATCAATTGCTGTAGGCCCATCCCAAGCACAAAACCAAGCAGTTTTACATGTCTCTATAAGAAACAGAGGAAACAGCGTTTAGGAATGCATCATACAATGTCAGTGAACAATGGACGGGTAGGTAAATTAGAGAAGAAATCTAGAAATGTAACGTTTAAATGCATAAATAAATTGCTCTATCATACAAAAATAGCACATTTTATAGGCGATCTGCTGAAACACCTTCCCAAGCTTGTTACACATAAGCTACGACAACTTCGCACTTACTATAGTCCCTGACAAGGTAAAAACGACAGGAAGGAGCTTGAGTTGTCACGCCCCAGAGCGAACCTCCTACCTTCGGCAACGCTTCGGCATCTCGTGCATACCGAGCTCGCGCAACGTCGAAGCACGACAGAAAGCAATGGGCGCGTCCTGAGGCCGGGGGCGTTAATACGTGGCTTGTCGTTGACACTCGGTTGGTGGCTAAAATACCAGACACGTTGAAATAATGAAGACACGGCGAGGGGCATACCTCAATAGCTGCGCCCTTCTTTTCTTCTGCTGAGACTTTAATCTTAATGTGAACACAAAAATATACATTCTCATTACTTCTAGTGTTATGTTTGCATTTGTAATTTCCAATGCAGCTCATGGCACATAGCAACACCATGCTCCGTGAAACAATGCTCAGAGTGTTTTTTTTCTTCTTCGTTTTTCGATCCAGGTGATTGTAGGGGAAGACGGAGGGTCCGCACTTCTCTGCGATCACACAGCCTTCGACGGCACCGCAATGGCTGGAGTCACGAATCACTGCTACGATTACGCGTGAGTTTGAATTCTGAGGAAATCGAGTGTTTCGTTAAAGATTCCCTTGCGGAGCACAAGTTCGTCCGCTTCTTGTACAGGGATTGCGGTGATGTCCAAAATTCAAGCTCTTATTGGCTGATGGAAAACAATAGGGGGTAGACATTAAGGCATTAAGCATGGAGGTCTTCCCACTCTCCTTCCGATTGAAGCCAATCAGATCTCGGCGTCGTTCTGACACCACCGAAACTCCTGCGCAAGACGCGGACGACTTGCTCTCCGTCTTCACATTTTTTTGCCCTAGTAATTACGCCTAATAGGAAGGTATTCCTCTAGAATAAAAATATCTAATAGTTTGTTTGAACGTCCGGTCGATGGAGTAACTACGCAGATTCACCGAGAGTGTAGTAATATTTGGAAACGGATGTTTCTACATATATACTCCTTTTCGCACCGAGTCCAACCTCAACCAATAACGCTCCGATCCGAATGAACCATTCAGTCAATCATCAAAAAAAGTGCTTCGTCAGGACACGCGTATTTCGATACGCATGTTTTACGGGCTGAGCCAATCAAGCGCAGGGCAGGCGCAGTGACTCTGCATTTTTGGCTCTGAGTTTTGGGCGGGTGTTTGTGTATTCTAAAGGCCAGTTCACACACTTGCAACCGAGTACGACCGAGAGAGACGAGACCAGTTCAAAACCTTTAATTATTTCTTAGGAAGAGAGAACACACTGGCACGCTGGCGACATCTATGCGGTGACCCTGGAACTGCATTTCACAGGATCGAAGGTTTAGCGGGAATTCCGAGGCCAAATGTGCTTAATACCTGTGAAAAAGGCTGGTTTATAACTTTGACAAAAGAGTTTCGAGCCAAGAATGAAAGGATAATACGCGAGAGAAAAAGAAAATATTCCGGATCGCCAAGTTTACACTGCTACTCAATAGATGGCGCCAGTGTGTCCTCTCGTCGTAAGATATATTAAGAGGTTCCAAGGCACCCGGTTCTTAGAGCTCGCAAGTGTGTGAACGGGACTTAACTTTCGACTGCGCTTGAATTTTGGATGACACGGAACATGAATAGTTATTGTAAGCATTGGTTTCATCTGTTATATCTCGTAACTGATACGAGCACTGCCAAAATGATGAAACCAACGATGCTGCAGAAATGTAGTCGCATAACGGCAAATTCGGTTGGTAAATCGTCAAGTGATTTTTGCCGGACGACCGGCAATAGTCTTTTGCGTGTTCAGTTTCCGGCCGGCGCGCACCTTTCCGGTGGTGGATCTCCGTCAAGCATTGGCAACTTTCCGGCGCTTTTTTCGCCCGAGCTCTGAACGGCCGGGTGAGGAGGCGCAAGACTGTGTCGTCACCTTCGAAACGGGAGAGGAGGTCAGTGAGAAAAGATGAGCAAAAGAACTCCTCCGATCGGAGGGCATTTCAGCAGCCAATAGTCGACACAATCCAAGGCGTTGGTACAATACCACGAGTAAAAGGAGGACACCGGGACACGTTTGACGAGACGGTGGCGAAAGCATCAGCGGTGTATTGCGGGAAAGCGGCAAAGTAAACTGCCACCCTCTGGCGTTTCAGGTTCGGGTGCCGAAGGTCACGTGATCTCGATAATTATACTCGGAGAAGGGGAACAAAGGGGACAAAGGACCAACACAAGTCTCCAAACACAGCTGGGTCACTCGGTCGGGCACCAGTCACCCAGCTGTGTTTGGAGACTTTTGTTTGTCCTTTGTCCCCTTTGTTCCCCCTGTACAGGGATTATCGTAATTTTTGTCCAGCTCGCCTGCACTTTCGCATTTAATTGCATTATAATCACGTGATGTGCCGCCGGCGCGTTTCTGGTAGCCGGTGCCCCCGACTCGGTCTCGCAGGCGATTGACCACCCGAATTCCCCGCAAGAGAGAGAGAAGAGAGAGAAAACAACATTTATTTAAACCATCGGGGTCATTGCTCTTGAGGTCGAGTGGGTGGGGTCCTCATTCCAAGACTCCACTGGCCATGGCTGCTCGACGTACTTGCTGGACGAGCGCTTCTTGGCCCGCCAGGGTATCGCCGGTCAGCTGTACCTCCCACCGCTCAAATGACGCGCTAGGCGTCTTTAAGTGTTGAGGTTTGCCCCCGCACCCCCACGAGATGTGGAAGAGAGTGGGGCGTGTGTCGCCGCACCAGGGGCAGATGCCGCGATGTGTTAATGGGTACATTTTGCTGTATCTGTGTAGGTTTGGTAATGTGTTCGTTTGGATAAGTCTGAGAGCTACTGCGTCTTCCGTGCTGAGTTTTTTGTGAGGGGGAGGATAAATCCTGCGGTTGAGCCGTTGGATCTCGAGGCGTTCGCCGCAATTAGATGGCAGGGGCACGAAGGTAAAGGGTGGGGATTGATGGGACGATTGGTTTTGCCCCGCTCGGTTGGTTAGTGCTCGAGCTAAGGCGTTCACCCTTTCATTCCCCTCCAGTCCCGCGTGGCCCGGCGTCCACGTGATTTGATGGTATTCTTCCAGCCTTGGGCCCAGGATCCGAGCCGCCAGCAGCGGTGTTCGTCCGTTAGTAAAGTTGCGGCAGGCCTGTTGCGAGTCGGTAACGACATGAACTTCCCTGCCTACCCTGTCTTGTTGCTTGATTACTAGTGCCGCGGCTATGGTTTCAGCCGCAGCTGGGGTCTCTGCCCTGACGGAGGCCGCTAGGGTTAAGGAGTTGTCTCCCCCGTTCACAGCGGCTACCGCGAAGAGGCCCGCTTCGGGGTACGCCGCCACGTCCACATACGTTACGTTCGGGTTGCCCTTGAATTGTCGGCGCTGTCTGTCGACGCGAGCTTTGCGCCGGCCTTCATGTAGTTCATGACTCATGTGTTTCGGGATGGGGCTCACTTCGATCCTGCTTCTGACCTCGGGTGGGAGCGATCGTTGCCCATCGAGGATGCGGAACTCCGTTACCGTTCCGACCCGGTGGAGGATGGCTCTGCCCGCCGCTGTGTTCTGTAGTTTGGCCTTTTGCGAAGCCAGAACCGCGTCCGACAGCTCGGCGAAGGTGTTGTGGATCCCGAGAGCCGCTAACTTCTCGTTCGAGGTGGTAACGGGGAGACCCAAAGCGGTTTTATACGCGCCTCTGATGATGACATCGACTTGTTCTTGGTCTCGTTTGCTTAGGAAGTGGTGGTGATACGGCATGCCGTATGTCACTCTGCTGATCACCAGGGCCTGGACGAGGCGGAGCGTGTCCTCTTCTCGCATGCCCTTACGGCTTCTGGTTATTCGCTTGATAATCCGCGAGATCTGATTCGTAGAGGACCTTAGGGTTTGGATAGTGTGGGAGGCTTTCAGGTTGCTCTGGATCCAGAAACCAAGAATCCTGGTCTTGTTGCTCTCCGTGATCTTCTGGTCCTCTAGATAGAGGTCGATGGGGCCGGGGGACTTGTAAATTCCTCCTCCATGTACCCGGATCACCTCGGACTTTTCGGGCGCACAGCGCATTCCGCTCGCGGCCGCAAATCGCTCCACGGCCGTCGTGGCCTCCTGAAGTGTCGCCTCTTTTTGCGCGAGAGAGCCCTTGGTGGCCCAGAGCGTAATGTCGTCTGCGTACAGAACGTAACCCAGGTCCGGGATCTTCCGCAGCTCTTTGGTCAGCGCTAGCATCGCGATGTTGAAGAGAACCGGGGAGACTATTGCCCCTTGCGGCGTTCCTTTGTTCGGCACCTCTATCTTATCCGATCGAGTATGGCCTATCCCGATGGTCGCCGTTCGGCCCGTCAGGAACGATTTGATGTAATCAAAGATACGCTCGCCGCAGCTGATGGTGTTCAGTCCCTTGAGGATGGCTTCGTGAGAGATGTTGTCAAAGGCCCCTTTCAGGTCGAGTGCGAGCAGGAGGTGTTCTCCTCCCTTCGGGATGCCCTTAAGGACTTCTTCTCTTAGGATTAGGAAAGCGTCCTGCGCAGAGAGTCCCGGCCTGAAGCCCAGCATGGTGTGCGGGAACAGATCGTGGTCCTCTATGTAGTTTTGGAGGCGGGTCTTGATGACCCTCTCGTACAGCTTGCCGAGGCACGAAGTCAGCGAGATGGGACGCAGGGCGTCAATTGCGGGCTTCTTGCCGGGCTTGGGAATGGTCACGATTTCAGCGTGTTTCCACTCCTTCGGTACGTGGCCCTTGCTCCAGAGTTCTTCGTTCAGGTATTCGGTCAAATCCCGGATGTGCGTCGGGCTCAGGTTTCTAATCATGGCATTGGTGATTTTATCGGCCCCGGGAGCGGTGTTGCGCTGTGAGGCTCGCGCTGCGGCGTACACTTCTTCTTCCGTGATCGGAGCGTCCATTGCTGGTCTTGGCTCCCCTTCGTATTTTAGGAGGCACGGTCGCACGGAGTCGCTACCCAGGTATCTGATTATTAGAGCGTTAATCAAGTCCTGGTCGTTTCCGGGGAAGTTGTGAGCGATTTCCTGAAGCGTCCGACTGGTTGCCGACTTGGCCTTGTCGGGCTCGATCAGGCAACGCAGGATGGCCCACGTCTTTGCCGTACTCAGGGTGCCCTTGAGCGAGGTGCAAAACTGGACCCAATTTTGCTGTGTCAACTCGGCCGCGTGATTTTTGGCTTCTTCTGTTATCTGCTCGATTCGGAGACGGAGTTTCCGGTTCAATCGCTGTCTCTTCCATCGTTTGAGGAGGCCCTCACGGGCCTCCCACAGGTGTAATTGCCGGCGGTCGACTTCGGGCGTCTCGACCGTGCGCTGGATGATTTGGGTGGTTTGGATGTGGGCATCCCGGAGGTGCTGCATCCATTCCGTTATGTTCGTTATACCGTTCGCGGGCGGGGGGTACTGCCTATACGCCTCCCAGTTCCTGAGCCTAATTTCGCCGATTGTTCTCTTGAGTTTCGGCGTGGATACCGAGGTGCTGAGTATGTAGTGATCGCTGCCCAGTGTTTTACCCAGGTGCGTCCACGAGTAGTCCCTTACGTTTTTGACAAAGGACAGGTCCGGAAATGTGTCTCGACTAACGCTGTTGCCTATTCGGGTTGGTTGGAGCAGGTTGTTTACCAATTCGAGGCCCATTTGGACCACCGCGTCGAGGAGCGACCTCCCTTTCTGCGTGTCTTGCTGGTAGCCCCACGCCGTGTGTCTAGCGTTCATGTCTCCCAGCACTACCAGCTGGTTGTAGCCGGCGGCTCTGGCGCTGTCGTAAATGATGTTCCGGAAGTCGTCCTTCTGAGCCCGCGGCGGACTGTACAAATTTAGGATGAAAGTGCTACGTCTACTCCTCTTCTGCGGGAGGACTTCCACTAGCACGTGATTGATATCATGATGTTGGTAATGCTTTCCCACTGCCGTCACTGATTTGTGAACTAAAACCGCCACTTTCGGTGATCCCACATTTTTAATTACGTAGTAACCCCGTAGTTTGACCGGCTGGTTCCCGACCTCTTGAAGGCAGATGACGTCGGGGGGGGGGGGGGGGGGGGGGGGGGTATGGGTGATTTTGGATGTAGAGTTGGAGCGGGCTTGCCTTCTTGTTGAAAGAGCGACAATTCCACTGCCAGATCTCGAGGTGTTCTTGCGCGCTGCGTGTGGTGTTAGGCATTGCTGACGTTTATGCTGCTGCCGTCGTAGCTGTCGGTATCGCTGACGTCGCCCGTGTTGTTTATGCGCCTGTACGCCTTGACGCGTAGGTTGTTGCTCTCGTCGTCGACCCGCTTGCGCGAGCCAAACTCAATCTTGCGTATTCTTCTTTCAAGGTCTTCACTGCTTATTGTGTTTTCCTTGACTTTATTGTTTAATTGGCCCATCTCGTGAAGCATCTGTTGCATCTTAGCATAAATGCATTCGAGGGTGACCGCGGTTGTCTGGCCTGCCGCTGCTGCTACCGAGACCGGGCCGGGGAGCGAGGAGGGTGTGGGTGTTCTTGAGGAGGGAGGGATGTAGATGGCGGGCTGATAGTCTATCCTGCTTTGCGTCCCTGCCTGCGTGTTGTTGTCTGTCTTGCTTTGCATCGCTTCTAAGCGTTGCATGCGTTGATTAAGCTCGTTGATCTGCGCCTTGAGTTGTTTATTTTATTCCCTGATGCGCATACAATCTTGTGGGTCTTAGAAGTCTTAGAAGAATTCTTCTTCTAAGACTGTCACCTCCACTTAATATTGTAATCGCACGTCACGCTACGAGCTGATGGAACTAAACAGGCAGCGTCGAAACCATACCGCCATGGTGTTCATTTTTATATGTACGTGTTCTAACATCGCTAAAACTAATCAAAAACAAAGAAGGCCCCCGACGTGCGCTTTTGACGCTGCTTGCCTGGTCCAATTTGCTCGTAGCCTAGGCTGCGTTTGAACTCAAGCTGAAACGAAATATGGGTAATGTATTGAACTGCATAAATATCTAATGGCTTTGGCCCGATAGCTTTTGCGTAGTTGGAACGGCTGGACGCGCAAGGCCTCACTGTTTTCCCGTTTTAATCGCAAGACGGAGATGCCGCCATCTAGGGTCGTGAAAACCCGTCGAGACAGCGCACTCATCCTTCTCGTCTATCTTGGCGGGTTCGGTGTGTCTTATTGTGAAAGGCTACGACACACCCGTACCACGATTACGAAAGCGGCGCGTGCCCCTGGCTCACGTCGACCAAAGCACGCTCTCGCACCGACCGGCGGCTCGTGCGGGAGCTTTGGAGAACTGGGCTCTCGAGGCAACCTTTGTACAAGCTGGGTGTCCGTGTCTGCGTGTGCGTGTGGGTGACTCTTCAGCGAGCGAGCCACCACGCCGAGAGACCCGCCACGAACTTCTTCGGCATTGGCTGGCCGCTGGCACACGAACTTCTTCCGCATTGGCTGCCTAGGACCACGTAGGCCCCTGCGATTGGACAAGCCAGTGGACGGCGAGATGGCGAGGCGGATATATAAAGGAAGGACACCCGTGAAGTTGTTGTTGTACGAACACTGAAACGATGTTGTAATTAATGTAAATATACAGGGTGGAACAAGGAGACGGCAGGCTCTTTAAATCGACCGGAAAATTCGGTTTCTTAACCTATTGCGCTACGACTTTGTGCAGCTTTGCCCACATATGGTGCATTTTTTTTGTAAAATTTGCAAAGAACGAACTTACCTGAGGAAAAAGTAAAGAAAGAAAAAGGCTTAGCTTCTATGGAAACGCAGCGACGCCACCGGTCTTCAAACAACACGGCGCCGTTTCGCACGGGAGACAAGAGATGGCGCAAGCGGTCGCGACGCCAACTGCCGCCAACGTTACTAAAACACTCAGTTGGGAAACTGCCATAGAGACTGCCCTGAAAAAGTGTCCCTGATCTGTCCTCGCGAACCGAGCTAATGGCGAACTCAACGCCGCCATTTCTCCCGCAGCGGCCACTCGAGGAACCGCACGTTACTTCCATTTTGAATATAATCGGCCAGAACAGATACAGTGGAAGAGGTTACAGGGGTGCCACCCCCGTTTCCCCAGCGGACGCGCCGCGTCTTAATAACCGAAGTTAAAATGCACCTAGGTCGGGACGCGCTACCTGAAAGGACCGCTGACGCATGGTCGTATAAAAACAATATTAAATATGCCGCAAAACCTTGCAAACTAAAGATTTTAAAAACATCACGCGCCCTTCATTTTGTACTAATCTCCAATAAATATCATACAAAAAAAAGTATTTTTCGTTTGTTTTTACGCAAAAACATGCTTTCTAAAAGCTCAAGGTGACCACAGTACAGACAAATGATAAAGAGTGGCGCTGTTATCGCATTTAGCTCGGTCTCGGTGGACGCCAGCGGCCCAGGTTTCGAAATAGAGTTTCCCAACTGAGTATTCTAGTAACGTTGACTGCCGCCAACGAACGAGCAGACGACTCCAAGAGCCGGCGTATTTAGCAGACAAGGAACTGCAGTTGCTTGTTGTTACCGCGCCTGTTTTTGTTTCTGCGACTGTCGCCGCCTGCGGAACGCGCGCCGCTTTTGAGTCGAAAAGATTGTCTGCTAAAGACGCTGGCGCGCCGTATGCTCGTTCGTTGGCGGCGTTCGTTGCGCCACCTCGTGTGTCCCGTGGGAAACGGCGCCGTGCTCTTTGAAGACCGGTGGCGTCGCTGCGTTTCCATAGGAGCTAAGCCTTTTTCTTGCTTTACTTTTTCCTCAGGTAAGTTCGTTCTTTGCAAATTTTACAAAAAAAATGCACCATCTGTGGGCAACGCTGCACAAAGTCGTAGCGCGATAGGTTAAGAAACCGAATTTTCCGGTCGATTTAAAGAGCCTGCCGTCTCCTTGTTCCACCCTGTAGAGTGTTCTGTTTTGCTGAGCTCGTCGCCTCCCGGCTCCTCTGTCCTGTCTCCTACCCGGCACAAGGTAGCGTCGCCGGGCTGGGAGCCTTCGTCGGAACCCTCAATCACGACAACTCGTGGCAGCGGTGGGATACGACTACGTGGGACTCGACTTCGTGGAATTCGACTACGCCGGATCGACTTCGCCGGACCATGACTCTCGGTGTGGGTGAGTGCCGGCCCTCTTTCTTGGATCCGCCAGACCTGACAGCCATTAGACTTGTTGTTAGGGGTTGGGGGAAATTGTATCGGTCTAAACGAGTGTGTTTCCGTTGGACGCGAGCTTTCCTGAGTTCCAAAAGGGTGCCGATACACAGAGAGAGTCATGAATCTCGAGACGTTGCGTGTGGCACAACTGGTACAGGTTTGTACCGAATTGGGAATCGATTTGGGACAAGCCAAACGAAAGCCACATATCATCATGCTCATTCGGGACGCAGAGATTAACGATGAGGAGCTGATAGTGTTTGCAAACACTCAGAGAGAGGGAGAGCTGCGAGAGAGAACGAGAACGCAAGAAAGAGAGAGAGGAACGAGAACGAGAACGCGAGAAAGAGAGAGAGGAACGAGAACGAGAACGCGAGAAAGAGAGAGAGGAACGAGAACGAGAACGCGAGAAAGAGAGAGAGGAACGAGAACGAGAACACGAGAGGGAGAGAGAAAAGCGAACTCAGGAGCTAGAGCTAAGGAAAGTGGAACTTGAGCTTAAGAAACTGGAGGCCGAGTCTTTGAATCAGGCAGCAGCTAGACTTGAACCGGCAAAAAGGTTCAAGATGAAAGATCTTCAGCCATATAAGTTGGGCGAGGACATCGGGTTGTTTCTCGTAAATTTCGAAAGAACGTGCGAGAAAGTGCACTTCCTCCGCGAGACATGGCCCCATAAGCTACTGACGCTACTCCCTTGCGAAGCGGCGGACGTAATAGCGCGCTTAACAAGAGAGGACGCCGACAATTACGACCAAGTAAAGGCCGCGCTTCTCAAGAAGTATCGCTTGTCCACGGAAGCATTTCGCCAACGCTTCCGTCAAGCATCTAGGAAGCCATCTCAATCGTGGCCAGAGTTCGGATATAACTTGAGGGCAGATTTGATAGAGTGGCTGAAGAGTGCCGGGGCACAAGGAGACCACGATAAGGTGGTCGAGTGTGTTGCAACGGAGCAGTTCTTCCGGGAGCTCCCTGAAGCCGTGATGTTCTGGGTTCAGGACAGGCTCAGCGAGCCTAATCTCCTGAAGGCCGCGGAGCTCGCGGAGGAACACGCGATGAGAAGAGGCCTGCAAGATGATAGCTCAGGCAAGGCGCAGAGAAATAAAGAAGGTAAGAAAGCTTTCTGGTCGAAAAAGAACGAGGTGGGAAAACCGTTCCCAAGACGGTTCGCTAGGGAGGGGTCTTTCCAGAAACCTAAAGAAAGGGAAGTCGATGCAGCGGACAGGAAAGTTGGCTACCAGCCGAAACCAAACAGCGAAGGCAGCAAGGTCTTCGAAAAAAGGAGACCATCTATTTGTTTCAATTGCAAAGAGCCGGGCCACTTTGCGGCCAGCTGCACAAAGAAAGTGGCTTTCCACTATATCCGCGACAGCGAAGACAACGAGAGGGTGTTAGAGCCCTACACGCGACAAATGCTAGTAAATGGCAAAGACTGCCGTGTGTTGCGAGACTCAGCCGCGACGATGGACGTCGTACACCCTACGTACGTGCGACCAGGGGAGTACACTGGAGACTGCGCTTGGATTCGACAGGTGGTAGAAGAGCAAAGTGTTTGCTTGCCCATTGCTAAAGTTTCTATCTCGGGACCTTTTGGAGTTCTAGAAACCGAAGCGGCAGTCTCCAGCAACCTTCCCTTGCCGTATCCGTACCTCTTTTCAAATAAGTCTGAAGAGATGTTGCAACGGAGGGGGTTGAGCTTCGCGAACGAAACAGTGTTGGCACTGACGCGCTCGAAGGCACGAGCTCTAGCGAGGCAGCTGAGCTATAACTCCGCCGAAGAGCCTTCCCCTTCCGCTGAGTCGGGAGACAAGCCTGGAGTGTCGGGAGAATTTGCCGAATCACAGCGCCAGAACACCGAGCCAGGGACGGAACGGGGAGAGCAGACTGCCGATCATGAGAAAGAAGACGGCATACTTCTCTCACCGGCCTCCACCAGCTTTCAGGCTTTAGCTAAACTGGATAGGCCGACGCTTATTTTGGAGCAAAAAAAATGATCCATCCCTGAAAGATATACAGAAAAGTAAGAGGGAAGGCATAGCCAGAAAGAACATCTCGTTTCAAACGAGATCAGGCGTGCTCTACCGACAGTACCGAGACCGAAAGGGAAAGTCGTTCGACCAGCTTGTCGTTCCCCGTAAGTACCGAGCGGACTTGCTCCATCTCGCCCAGGATTGCTCCTGGTCAGGATACCTTGGGATAAAAAAAACCAAGGCGCGACTGACGCAGGAAACTACTGGCCGGGATGCTGGAAGGACGTCGAGGGATTTGTGAAGACCTGCGACGCATGCCAGCGTGTCGGGAAATCTACGGATAGGCCGAAAGCCCCTATGACATTGGTTCCAGTAATTACTGAGCCATTTCGCCGTCTCGTGATCGACACCGTCGGACCACTTCCTCAGACGCAGTCGGGGTACCGGTATATTTTCAGAGGCAGTTCCACTGAAGGAACTGTCCTCGGCTAACGTGGTGGACGCTCTTTTGTTCATCTTTTCTAGGGTGGGGTTTCCAGCAGAAATTCAGAGCGACCAGGGAAGCGTCTTCACTAGCTTACTAACTACCACCTTTTTCGAGAAGTGTGGTATAAGGCAAGTTCACAGCTCCATCTACCACCCACAATCGAACAGCGTGGAAAGGCTTCACTCGGTGCTGAAGCGCGTTCTGCGCGCTCTTGGTGTGGAGCGCAGAAGGGATTGGGAAGCCTGCCTCCCAGCGGCGATGTTCGCTCTTAGAACTGCACCTCACGAGACAACGGCGTTTAGTCCCGCGGAACTAGTGTACGGGAGGGCTTTGAGAACACCGCTGCGTATGCTTCGATAATCCTGGGAGGATCAAAAGGAAAACTCAACGGTCGTCGAGTACGTTCTGGAGTTGTTGAATCGGCTAAATAAGTCAATGGGGATCGTGGAAAGGAACGCGAAGACCGCACAGAACAGGGCAAAAGCCTATTATGACCGATCAGCCCGGCTGCGTACTTTTGAGGTGGGCGACAAGATCATGCTTCTTGTTCCCTGTAGAAAGAACAAACTTGACGTTCAATGGGAAGGCCCAGCCAGGGTTCTGCAGAAGCTGTCTGACACAAACTACGCAGTTGAGCTAGAAGGGAGGCGGCGAAACACGCGAATTTACCACAGCAACCTCATGAAGCCTTACAAAGAACGCGAGGTTATTGTACACTTAACTCTGAACGCGCCAGAGGAGATGCCGTATGAGATCCCTTTCCTCAAAGGTGACGGATGCTTCACTGTCGAAGAGCTCTGCGCAAAAATGATAATTCATGAGAAGCTCCAGCCCGCTCAGATTGCAGATCTAACCCAGTTGATCGGGGAGTTTCGAACGACCTTTTCAGATAGGCCAGGAAAAACGACCTTGGTGGTCCACGACATCGAGCTAACTGAGAATCAACCGGTTCGTTCTAGGCCGTACAGAGTATCTCCAAGACAAAGGGAGATAATGGAAAGGGAGATCAAGCGCATGTTGGAGCTCGGGGTTATTGAACCCGGGGACAGTGACTTCACATCGCCCCTGATCCTTGTTGAAGCACCAGGGAAAGACCCTAGGCCCTGTATCGATTACAGAAAGCTAAATGCTATCACCCGGGATCATACCTACCCGATCCCAAACATTGAGGAGAGGGTAGAGGTAGTTAGCGGGGCTAGGTTTATATGGACGTTAGACCTAGTGCGGGGCTACTGGCAGGTCCCTCTCACCGAACGGGCTAGCCGGTACGCCGCGTTTATTTCTCCCATTGGCACCTTTCGGCCGATCATGTTGCGTTTCGGCCTGAAAAACGCGCCGTTTTGTTTTTCTAGCCTTATGGATCGTGTCCTTGGAGATTTTCGCAACTTCGCCCTCCCCTATCTGGATGATGTGGCTATTTTTTCGGATTCCTGGGAAACCCACGTGGAAAACCTACGCGCGGTTCTAGATCGGCTTCGCCAGGCGGGACTTAGCGTCAAGCCCGAAAAATGACAGCTTGGGAGAGCTGAGGTCAGCTATTTGGGCCATGTGATCGGACAAGGTTGTCGCCGGCCCTCTGAGGTTAAGACTGCTGCAGTCGCAGAGCACCGGCGTCAAAAGACGAAAACAGAAATACGTGCATTTCTGGGGCTTTCTGGTTACTATCAGCACTACATAAAGAACTATTCGCACATAGCAAGCCCGCTCACCGACGCCCTCAGAAAATCCGAGCCGCAAATAGTTCAATGGGACGAAGCAAAGGAACGCGCGTTCAACTCGTTGAAGGAGGCGCTAACAAAGGGGCCGGTGCTGAGGACACTAGATTACGCGAGGGAATTCGTAGTGCAGTGTGACGCCAGCGATCGCGGGGTCGAAGCTATCCTGAGTCAGACCGATGATGAGGGGAACGAGCGGCCGGTACTCTACATTAGTCGAAAGATCTCCACACGCGAAGAAGCTTATAGCGCCTCTGAGAAGGAATGTGCATGTCTCGTTTGGGCCGTTCAAAAGCTTTCATGTTATCTCTCAGGCACCAAGTTTGTCATTGAGACAGATCACTGTCCATTGCAGTGGCTCCAAAACATGTCGCCCAAAAATGGCCGCCTCCTTCGGTGGAGCTTGATCCTTCAGCAGTACAATTTTGAGGTAAAGTACAGAAAAGGAAAGCTTAATGTAAACGCAGATGGGCTCAGCCGTAGCTTTTAGCAAAAAGGGCGAGCCTTGATGAGTGGCGGCGAATTTTCGAAATTCTCCGGGGAAAAATTCTGTTGTGGCTCGCAAGGCGTGTTCAGAGAAATGACTATCTCGGAGAGCCGGCTATAGGGGGGGCAATTAATTTGTTTTGTCGTTGTTGCTTTTTCACGGGTGTCCGTTGTATCCAACTTTCCAGCTTACAGTATTTCTAAGCTCTCTAGTTTATCTTCGTAGCGCAAGGGCTTTGAAGAGATTGATGAGCTGCTTCTTTATTTTGTGATGGTCTGGCGGACTGAGGGAGGGGGCTGGGTGTTCATCGGCGCGGGGTTTGGTCTGGTGTGGTTGGTCCGTGTGTCTACCTCTTCCCAGGATGAGCGAGTGCCCGAACGCCTGCCGAGAACCCCAGAGCAAAACCGCGTCTCTCGGAAGAGCGGTTGCTAACTGCTCAACCTCAAAACGCTCTCCCGGTTGCCGGAGGAGCTATTGTGAAAGGCTACGATACACCCGTACCACGATTACGAGAGCGGCGCGTGCCCCTGGCTCACGTCGACCAAAGCACGCTCTCGCACCGACCGGCGGCTCGTGCGGGAGCTTTGGAGAACTGGGCTCTCGAGGCAACCTTTGTACAAGCTGGGTGTCCGTGTCTGCGTGTGCGTGTGGGTGACTCTTCAGCGAGCGAGCCACCACGCCGAGAGACCCGCCACGAACTTCTTCGGCATTGGCTGGCCGCTGGCACACGAACTTCTTCCGCATTGGCTGCCTAGGACCACGTAGGCCCCTGCGATTGGACAAGCCAGTGGACGGCGAGATGGCGAGGCGGATATATAAAGGAAGGACACCCGTGAAGTTGTTGTTGTACGAACACTGAAACGATGTTGTAATTAATGTAAATATAGAGTGTTCTGTTTTGCTGAGATCGTCGCCTCCCGGCTCCTCTGTCCTGTCTCCTACCCTGCACAAGGTAGCGTTGCCGGGCTGGGAGCCTTCGTCGGAACCCTCAATCACGACAGTGTGTGCGTCGGCGGCAGCCCTCCCCCACGGCGCAGCACGACAGTATGAACAGCCAGAAGCACGGGCGTCTCCTCGAGAACGGCTCTCCCTGCCGCTTGGGAACGAATTTGCGATGTAGGCACGCTGTTTAATCTAAGTGAGCAGAGTAGAATGTCCTAAACTATTTGGGACGGCTTTCTCGCTTCTGAATTTTGTCAAGCTGTTAAGGTTGAGAAAAAAAACGAAAGGCGTTTAGAGTTCTCTTTAAGGCCGATTTAGAGCGCAGCTCTTGAGGAGGAGGAGGAGAGGGGAGGGTATGCCCCTGTGATTTTACGAGGGTGAATTTACTCGTGACGTCACTGGTCACCTCTGTGACGTCACTAGTGACCTTTGTTACGTTACCGGTGATCCTTGTGACGTCACGCGCGACCCTCAAGAGTCACTGGTGACCCTCGTGACGTCATTTGTGGCCTCGCGACGTCACTGGGAACTGTCGTGACGTCACTGGTGACCCTCGAGACGCCAGTGGTGACCCTCGTGACGTCACTCGTCACCCTCCTGACATCGCTGGTGGCCCGCGTGACGTCACTCGTCACGCTCGTGACGACACGAGGGTCTCGTGTCGTCACCCGTGGCCCTCGTGGCGTCACGCGTGACGTCACTGGTGACCCTCGGACGTCATTCGTAACCCTCGTGGCGGCACTCGTGGTCTTCGTGACGTCACACATGACGTCACGCGGTTACACCGATGCCGACGCCACTCAACCCGGAAACGGGCGCGTAAGAGCTGCGCTGTAAAAAAAATCTCCTTCCTGAAACAAACTGCTAGCCACGGTGGTTATTAATAATAGCAAAAAAAAAAAAAATTAAGTAAATAATTAGCTATAATTTACTAGTCAAACTTATCAATAGAGAAAATAAACATATTTCAATTCGAAACTTGCTCAGGATCATCGAAAACCACGTAATCGACTAATTTTATTAGTATATAAGAAAAAAGTACATCTTCCGGGGTTAAAAAAACCAACAAAAAACGTTTACTTTGGGCTTGACAAAAGGTATGTTCGGGCTAGTTGGTTTATGAGAATATTGGTTTAAAACAGCGGGACAACAGGAGTACAAAGAAAATACACAGGAAACACAGGCGACATCACTGACCATTTTGACGCGCGTTTTGTTTTCTGTTCCCTCTCAGAGCGCACCTTCGCGCCAGCAGTCCTGCTCCCCGGTGGCCAAGACGCTGAACAGACGTGCCTCATACTTCCCGCCAGCCTACGGGAGGGGTGAGACGGTACCTTCGCGCCTCGCCCACTCGGAAGCAGGACTGCAGGCACAAAAATGCGCGGGGATATTGAACCGAAATCTAGAAACGCTCCCAAATTGAGCGTTTCTTTGGAACGCTCTGCAATGGTGCCCTTGCCTTTTTATATTTATAGAATTAATTGATTTAGTGTTTTTGATGATGCTTAGCAAGTTTCTCATTGGAACCATTAGTTTACTATTACTAATTTTAAACGTTTATGAGGAAATTTTAGTTAAATTTTGAGGTAATCGGTATGTGCTTTTTATGTTTTATTCAATAGTTCTCTTCCAAGGGGGCTGGCAATTGTTTTCCGGAAACAATAAATCTTCTGTGTATGTCACAGGTTCGGGTGGAAAAGATCCCATAACCAAACACATTTGTAATTTGATTTACACCTCTCTCCAGGTGATAGGGGCACATCTTGGCGATGAACTTCCTGAGAGGCGGTAGGAATTGACAGTGAGTCGTGCCTGGCGTTACGAACACTCTTTAAAAGCATCGCAATTCAAAAGTAAAGAATAGGTGCACATAATCGGGAAAACAAATAATAGGTCACACGTTGCGACCTTTCCGCTCTTCGTAACCGAGAAACAAAAAAAAAAAAAAACATTTTCGAAAGCGTAGCAAAATGAACTATAGCCAAATCAAAGACGCCATACAGTTAGGAGAAGAAGAGCCCAACAAGGGTCCCAAGATGTCGATGGGGATCCGGCCCCTTGCACCGCCTGTCGAAGTCGAGAAGTCGATGTGGCCCGGGTGCATACGGTGACCGGACAGCGCCCACTCACAAGCACACGCACGTCGTTGAAGACTTGCTCGGGGCCCACCGCCATCCTGACAAAACCTTGCTCGGGGTTCGACCACCCCGCCGCTAAAGCCTTGCTTCGCGTTCTACCAACAACCTCGCCGAAGCCTAGCTCCGCGTTGCACCACCAACCACCCGCGCGCGGCTTCTCCTTTTTTTTTCTCCTCCGAGCTCATGTCCTAGGCGCTCGCGCACTCCACCGGCGACGCTCTGCTTTCTTCTGTTCCCTTTTTTATTTTTGGGTGCAAGTTCGCCCCATTAAACGTTTCCGCTTTACCAGTTATTCTTTGTTTCACCTTGTCATTCGTGACATTTTGGTGGAGGTCCTGGGTAACGCATGTGCTTGCAGCGTACCCCTACGAGGGCCCGCAGCGCAAGTCCGATTTGAAGCTCGTCGAGAAGACCGCTCAACGAGGAACGTGAAACTCGGGCCAGCCGCCGCATCCAGGGACAAGCTGCTGAATTGGGTTTGCTGCCGGACAAGCCTAAGCCGAAGAAGACGACGATGGCCAACCAGCCGCAGACCTCGGCCGCTTCTGCCGTCGTTTACCTGCCCGTCGTACCGCGGACGGCTGATCTGTTCTGTTTGATGGATCGAGGGCCCGTACCGTGAGGACAGGGTGATGCGAGCCAGGATGCGACCAACACCTTCCAGAAAACAACAGAGGAATGAATTTAATCAAGCGACATCAACTAAGTAGAGCGAGAGGGGGCGCCACAGGAATGCGGCAGACTATTTAAAAAGTCGATAGGGGGCGACCTCTACACGTTCCACGGCGAGCAATACGAAGACAACAAAGACTGGATTGACCAGTATGAACGCGTTGCCAGCCAAAATGGCTGGACCGACGAGCAGCGCCTGCACAACGTCTATGTTTCGCTTGAGGGGACCGCCCAGCACTGGTACGAGAACCATGAGTCTTTTTTGACGTCGTGGGGCATTTTCAAGACCAATGTAAAGGCTACATTCATCAACCACCACCGCCGAGAAACAGCCGAGGACCTACCTCGAACCAGAACCCAGGGCCCCAACGAGAGCGTCACCGGCATCGTAGGGGACGTTCTGCGCCTGAGCGCCCGCGCCGACCCTTGGGCTACAGAAGAGAAGAAGCTACGAATCCTCATGCACGGGGTGAGAGACGACATCTTCGGAGGCCTCGTCCGTAAATCCCCCGGCAACCGTAGACGCCTTCGTGACCGAGGCAACAAGCATCGAGCGCGCCCTCCAAGCGCGCTCTTCCCACTACCAGCGGCATCCACGCGTCACTGCAACCGCCCTGCTTAGCGGCGAAAACGCTCTTGGTACAGACATCCGCGAAATTATTCGGGAAGTCGTCCGGGAGGAAATCCGCCGGTTGCTGCCAGCCGCAAGCCGTCCAGCGACACTCTCTATCACCGAGGCCGTGCGCGAGGAAGTACAACCGGCGGACCACCCTGAAGTTCCCATCAACACGGCGACACGGGAGGAACTGACATTAAGCTACGCCGCAATGGTCCGACGAGCCCCACCAGTCAGGCGTCCACACATTGCGCCTCCCCGAAGTGTACCTCCAGAGCCGCAGCCTTCTCGACGCCAGGAAGATCGGGCGCACATCCGTCCAGATGCGAGTTCAGGAAATGCTTGATGACGACATCGTCCAGCCCTCAAACAGTCCGTGGGCTTCCCCAGTAGTCCTAGTGAAGAAAAAAAAAAGTGAAAGCCCTTTACAACTCCCTGTAAAGCCGAATTGGAGCGCAGCTCTTGAGGAGGAGGAGGGAAGGGTAATTAGGGGAGGGTATACCCCTCCTCCTCCTCCCCTCATTCTTCAATCTCCTCCGGGGGGGGGGGGGTCACGTGACCTCGGGGGGAGGGGGGTCGTGATCTGTGACCTCGGGGGGGGAGGGGGGGGGGGTCACGTGACCTCGGGGGAGGAGGGGGAGGGGGGTCACGTGACCTCGGGGGAGGGGGAGGGGGGTCAGGTGATTCCTCAGGTCACGTGACCCCCCTCCCCCTCCTCCCCCAGGTCACGTGACCCCCCCCCCCCTCCCGGGGTCACGTGACCCCCCCCCCCCGAGGTCACATGACCCCGGGGGGGGGGGGGCTCGCGCGGTGCATTATGGGATATTTCCCATAATGCACCGCGCGGTTACGCCGACGGCGACGCCGACGCCGCTCAAGCCGGAAACAGGCGCCTAAGAGCTGCGCTCTAAAAATGAAAGCCGTTTACAACTCCCTGTAACGCCGAATTCGAGCGCAGCTCTTGAGAGGAGGGGGAAGGGTAAGGGAGAGGGGGAGTCGCGTGACCTGGGGGTCACGTGACCTCGGGGGGGAGGGGGGCACGTGACGATGACGTCATCGGCAGCCGCATTGTCATCATCACTGATGACGTCATCAGAGACGTCACTGATGACGTCATCAGTGATGTTGACGATGCGGCTGCTGATGACGTGATCAGTGACGATGACGATGCGGATGCCGATGACGTCATCGGTGACGTCACTGATGACGTCATCAGTGATGATGACGTTGACGATGCGGATGCCGATGACGTCATCAGTGACGTCACGTAACCCATAATGCACCGCGCGGTTACACCGACGGCGACGCCGACGCCGCTCAAGCCGGAAACGGGCGCCTAAGAGCTGCGCTCTAAAAGATGGAACCCTGAGGTTCTGCGTGGACTACCGCCGGTTGAATGCAGTAACAAAAAATGAAAGCAGTTTACAACTCCCTGTAACGCCGAATTAGAGCGCAGCTCTTGAGGAGGGGGGGAAGGCGCGGAGGGGGGGTCACGTGACCAGGGGGGTCACGTGACCGGGGGCCGCGTGACCTCGGGGGTCACGTGACCTCGGAGGGAGGTCACGTGGCCGGGGGGTCGCGTGACCTCGGGGGGTCATGTGACCAGGGGGGTCACGTAATCTTGGGGGTCACGTGCCCTAGGGGGTCACGTGCCCTAGGGGGTCACGTGACCTTGGGGGTCACGTGACCTTGCGGTTACGCCGACGCCGCTCAAGCCTGAAACGGGCGCCTAAGAGGTGCGCTCTAAAAAGGACGTCTGTCCGCTCCCCCTATCGAAGACACCCTGGACTGGCTGCACCACGCCCGATACTTTTCGTCGATGGACTTGAAGAGCGGGTACTGGTAGATTGAGGTCGACGAACAAGATCGTGAGAAGACGGCCTTCGTCACACCGGACGGACTGTATGAATTTCAAGTGATGCCGTTCGGGCTGTGCACAGCGCCGGCAACGTTCCAGCGTGTTATGGACACCGTCCTTTCCGACTTGAAATGGCAGAGCTGTCTCGTCTACCTCGACGACGAATTCGACGAGCACCTCAGACGACTGGGAGCCGTGCTACGGGCCTTCAAGGCTGCTGGGCTGACACTCAAGCCTTCGAAGTGTCGGTTCGCCTATAGAGAACTGAAATTCCTGGGCCACGTCGTGAGTTCTCAGGGTGTAAGCCCTGATCCTGCAAAGACGTACACTATCGCCGAATTCCCTAAGCCATCGGACAAGAAGGCCGTGCGAAGATTCCTTGTGCTGTGCGCCTACTACAGACGTTTCGTGCGTGACTTTGCACAGATTTCTTCACCGCTGACGATTCTGACGGAGGACGACGTGCAGTTCCAGTGGGGAGACGAGCAAGAACAAGCGTTCGACGACCTCAAGTGAAGGCTGCAGTCACCCCCTATCTTCGGACATTCTGATCAGTCGGCGGAGACAGAAATACACACGGACGCCAGAAATACCGGTCTCGGTGCGGTACTCGTTCAGCGACAAGAAGGGGCAGAGAGTGTAATCGCTTACGCAAGCCGGGCGCTGTCTAAGGCAGAACAAAAGTATTCAACGACCGACAAAAATGTATTGCTGTCGTCTGGGCGATAACCAAGTTTCGTCCGTACTTTACGGGATCCCGTTCCGCGTGGTCACAAACCACCACGCCATCTGCTGGCTCGCAAACCTCAAGGACCCGTCAGGACGCCTCGCTCGCTGGAGCCTTCGACTGCAAGAATTCGACGTAACCATTGTGCACAAGTCTGGCCGCAAGCATAATGACGCCGACTGCTTGTCTAGGGCCCCAGTTGAATCTCCTCCTGACAGCACCGACGACGACGATGACGCTAGTTTCCTCGGAGCAGTCACAAATACCGACATGGCAGCACTTCAACGAGACGACCCGGAACTTCGCGCCGTGATCGACCACCTCGAAGGTCAAGGAAGTTCCGTCCCGTGAGCCTTGGCCCGAGACTTGTCAAGTTTCGTTCTGCGGCAAGGCGTGCTCTTCAAGAAGAACTTCGGAACATGCAACCCTGCCTGGATGCTGTTTGTGCCTGCCAGCCTGCGAGAAGAAATGTTTCAAGCATGCCACGACGACCCGACGGCTGGACACCTTGGCTACAGCAGGACGCTCGCCCGGATTCGTAACAATTACTACTGGCCGAGACTCCTGAAAACCGTCTATCTGTACACACAGTCGTGTCATGAGAGCCAACGACGTAAGAAGCCTCGGACAATGCTAGCAGGACTCCTGCAGCCGATATCTGTCCCGACTACGCCCTTCCAGCTAGTCGGAATGAATTTGCTTGGGCCGTTCCCAACATCGACGCAAGGGAACCGGTGGATTATCGTCGCGACCGATTATCTTACGCGATACGCCGAGAAGAAAGCCCTGCCATCGGGAACAGCGGTGGAAGTCGCCAAGTTTTTCGTCGAGTCCATTCTCCTTCTACACGGCACACCTGAAGTGCTGATCACAGATCGAGGGTCATCTTTCCTGGCACAGCTGACTCAAGAGGTACTTCGGCTCAGTCACACCAGCAATCGGCGAACCACCGCTTATCACCCGCAGACCAACGGGCTAACAGAGCGGCTCAACAAGACCATTGCCGACATGATCCCCATGTACGTCGACGTAGAGCACAAGACGTGGGACGAGGTGTTGCCACACGTTACATTTGCGTACTACACAACGGTACAAGAAACCACAGGAATGACGCCGTTCCAACTGGTACACGGCCGGACAGTTACCACGATGCTGGACGCCATGCTGCCTCACGTGCCAACCGACGATGGCAATGACGACGCTCAACTGATCTCTCAACGCGCGGAGGAAGCTCGTCAACTGGCAAGAATCAAGATTCAAGAGCAACAGCGAGTCGACGCACGCCGGTATAACCTTCGTCGCAGGGAAGTCCACTTCCAACCCGGAGACCGGGTATGGGTGTGGACACCGATACGGCGACGCGGTCTCAGCTAGAAGCTTCTAAAGCGCTATTTCGAACATTGCAAAATCATCCGACGCCTCGACGATCTGAACTACGAAGTTCTACCCGACGGAACGCGCCCATCTGCAAGACGCCAGTGACGCACGACCCGAGTTGGTGCACGTCGTCCGGCTCAAGCCGTATTACGAACGTTAGAACTTGGGACTCTAGTCAAAGAGTGAACTGTGAACTCTAAACTGTGGCTCGCAACTCTGCTATCCTTTTGTTGTGTATTTTTGTTTTAGCTTTGTGCTGCATCGGGATGATGCACTTTTTTTAAACAGGGGAATAATGCCGCGAGCGCAGCTGACAAAGTAGGCAGCGCGCTCGTGGCCTAGCGGTTATCGCTCGTGCCTTCCATGCTGAAAGCCAGGGTTCGATTCCTGGCCGCGGGTACGTAGTTTTGTTGACTCTAATGTACTGTTCTGGTAAATTCGAGAACCGTGTTGCTGATTCGAGGTTAGAATGTTTTACATGCCGAACCTTCCACACCGATTGTTCCAGAAGCCTCCGCGTGTACAAAAGGGGCTCCGCGTAACCAGCCGGACTCTGTTTCGCCCCCGCGTTCGATTCTGCTGTCACGCCGACCTCGACACCCACGACGCTCTGTTTTCTTCTGTTCCCTTTTTTATTTTTGGACACAAGTTCACCCCATTAAACGTTTCCGTTTTCCCAGTTATTCTTTGTTTCACCTTGTCATTCGTGAGAATATGAACCAAGGAAGGAGAGGACTTTATCCGGTTGCTACGAGGCGCGCCGTGTCGTCGATATTTGTATACGTATACGAGTGTACTACACTGTTGGCGAGACCAATAAGATAGCTTGGTTTCTGCGGCTGTACAGAAGAAATGTATCTGAAGTACACAGTCTTATTGGGGTGTGGTAATAATGATTGAATCGAATAGCACGCTTGATTCTATGCTTAAACACTGGTATGCGACGTGCCCTCCTTCAATAGAATACTGGAAAAAAACGCTAGTTATTAGGGAGTTTTAAAACAAGGTACGTAATTTTAGCGCACGCTGGCGCTAAATTTAGCACTTGCGTTTGCGCATGCTACGAAAGAAAGTTTTAGGATAGCGTTCCTCCTCCGAGACGTGAAGAAACCAAGCATCTCGCGCTTACAACGCCACCAAGTTACGCTAACGATTTTTATTTCACACGCGGAATGCTGTAACTTGAAAAAAAAAAATAGGTGTTTTGGCTGAAGAAACATTTCAGGTTTATTTAAATGTGAGAATGCAACAAGAGAGGTCGACCGATCGTGCCCGCTTGCGCCGCCTCTGCAAGAGCGGTCTCGTGTACTGACCTTCTTACACACACCCAACGTAAGTTTGCCGAGAAATGTTCGCGGGTCGCGAGCAGCAAGTTGCCGGCAATCGTTGCAACCTTGCTGGGTCCTCCAAGTCGCTCGTGACGTACACCTCCAGTAGAAATTCAATGTCGGCGTGTATTTAAAACTGCAGTAGTTTTAAACTGCAGTTTAAAACGGCCGCGGTCCTGGGAGCCGCCATCTTCCGACTGTGTTCGTCTTAGCTTTAGCCAAGTTATCGAGCATCGGGAATGGTCCTCGAAGGAGCGCAAAGATTCGTTGCTTACGCAGTCAATTTCCGAAAAATGGTGTACGCTAAAATAGCGCACCAGAACGCAAAATGCGGTTAGCGTTCGTCGCAGGCGCAGTGGCGACAACACTATTCTTTAAGTACGCAAAGCCTTTGCGTATGTTATTCTAAAACTCCCTTTTATATAGAACCTGAGAAATAGTGAAATACGTTTACAAATCTCTGTAATGCGAAATTAGAGCGCAGCTGTTCAGCAGGAGGAGGAGGGGAGGGTAAGGAGGAAAGGGTATGCCCCTCTTCCTCCTTGGTAACCTCTCCTCATCCTCCTCCTCCGTCGCCTCCTCTCCTCTCCTCCTCCAATTCAACTTTCCCGCTAAATTTAGCAGTGAAAATGAAGTTACATGATATGGTGTCGCGTCACCTACAAACAAACACAGCTTCTTCGCTAGATTTAGCGGGAAAATCGACGTCACGTGACCTCAAAACCAGTTCGGTGTTTAGGTCAGGTGACGTCAATTTTGCCGCTAAATCTAGCGGAGAAACTGAAGTTGCCCGGTAAATCTAGCAGAGAAACTGAATTTCCCCGCTAAATATAGCGGGAAATACAATTGGTGTTGAAGTCACGGAACGTCAATTTTCCCGCTAAATTTAGCGCAGTTAGGCCGACGCCGCGAAACACGGAAACCGGCAGCCTTAGAGCTGCGCTCTAAAACGAAACAGAAGAGTAATAAAGTAATAAGAGAAGAGTGGTAAAGTAGAGCGGTAGTGACTCTCAGTTTGTAATGCTACGCAGGCACGAGTTTCATGCTAAAAGACGTACTTTACTATACTCCGTGTTCTATTAGAAAGTTTTCGTAGACCGCGTTTTCCCCTCCGCTAAGCCCTTCGGAACGAAGAGGCCGTTACTGCGCCTGCGCTACGATGGCCTTGGCTGAGGTAATCCCCGTCACACTATCTTCAACCGCAGCCACCATCGGATTCAAACATCCAAGGAGCGCCGAAATTATATCGTCACGTTGCCTTCGTGCGTATCTCATTACCGACTAAACCAATCACAAAAAAGTGAATGCAGCGTGATTCGTTGAATTGGCTGCGTTATTTATAGTACCTGATTGTTTTAGTCCGTGATTAAAAGAAGACGCATGAACACGACGATAACCGTAGTGATACACGTTGGCACTGTTTAATTAGCTACGGAGATTCGTTGCCTTGGCTAAACATATATACGAGTATCCTATACGCTAAACATTTAAACACCATCATTAATATTTTGGGCCTGTCCCATAACTAACGCCCTTTATTCGTGTCGTAAAACACCGCAAGATGATGGTGTAATTTTGAACACACTTCGGAAAAGGTGCAGAGCTCGAACGCACCTAGAGCTGGGGTCTCATGATCAGGCACCCCAACTATAAGACGCAGTTTTCTAACACCTTAATGAAGGGGCGTAATCAATTTTTCACACAGTCCAAAATAAAATAAAATTTGGGGTTTTACGCGTTGAACCAAACGATGGGCATTTGGCATGCCCCAGCGGGTGACTGATGAATAATTTCGTCCACCGGGCGGACCGCGTGACGTGAGAACGAAAGCTCGGTTTCACGGCAATGTCTGCGCAATAAGCCTTCCGTCAGATTGCGGGCACCTCGGCTGAGTCCTAACCCCCACTTAGGAATTTGCGTAGGCAAGCGCTTTGTCTCGGAGCCATTGAGGCGACAAACTTGGAAATACAGTGCAAGCCTTTAGGCCACTCGTCAGGAAACGTGCAATGAATGTAGTGAAAGCTATTTGGGGCTACTTTAATTGAATAGGGTGCGATGGTTCCAAGCACTACTTCAAAGGACCCACGGAAAACGACTGAAAATGAGCACAAACGAATCTGAACCGCTACAATATTTTATGCCAGGAGCACTTTTTATCAGTATTTTTTTTTAAATTGGCAACGCAGCGCTTCGCACTTTAGAACGGAGGTTGAGCCAAAAAAAAAATGCAATCAATAGCTAAACAAATTGTAGGTAATTAAAACTCGCTTACCACAGATCTGGTTCGACCTACAGCCGTTCACAACGTTCACGACTAGCACGACAGTAAAATATTGTATATATTTACGCATGCGCGTTGTCTTCGAAAGAAAATACGCGGCCACATGCACACAGACTGCAGTATGTCGAGCATTTTGTTTCATCTAACTCTTCTGTTGCAGCGGTTCACGATTTCTGCCACATCAAGTGACCACGTCCAATACTCTACAAGAGTTCACCCGCTTCTGTAGCATCGCAATATTCTGACGTTCTTGGGTCACAATAAAGAATAAGTTCCCTCGCAACCTCAACCGAGTCCTCGGGAGGTCAAAAACAACTGACCGCCATTGTTTTTTTTTTTAATTTGTATTTTGAACTTTGTAACTGAATTTATCGTGTACGAACAAATGAACAAACTTGATCAAGCCACAAAAATGTAGGGCTGGTCCACTTATCGAGCGGAAGAATATCCACGGTATTTCCTCCGCTAATGGGAGAGTGACACGTCCAACAGAGTCGCGATTTTCGTCCGAGGATTGTGTACCACGGGACCAACACCTCACCGATTCCTGCGATCCGGGCATCTTGCGCGGACGCGACAACTGAAATAGCCAAGCGCCTTTTCACTCGCGGATTTTAGACGGAAGATTGTCTCCAAAAGTGTTTCGCCTGGCAAGAAAGCAACATTTTCTTTGTTTTTTTTTGGTTTTTTTTTTACAGAGAAAACAAACATGGCGTATCATTTTGTTCTTATCCGTTCACTGGTCCGTTTTGCCCAGCGAATCTTGGTTTGACGCGTGAAAGAAGCTGCAGGAACTTTGTTTGGCTGTACGCGTCTCTGGTTCCGGTTTTATTTTACCACTCGCGAGCATTTCGTTAAAAGAAGAGATAAAAATACATTTAACCAGCTCAGTCTTTACGATAAGAAAGCTGAGTAAGATGAGATTTCAAAAATATTGCTTCAGGTGTATTCTAAATGAATATTTATATATACATATATAGAGATGTTGGTTGGCACTGTAGATGAAGCGCTCGCTGTTTCATCTTCTGTATCTGCACATTAACTAAAATTGTGTCGTTAACCTAAATGTCGAATATTGCAGTCAGAAGGCAGGGAGCTTCGAAGCATCTAAGGACGACGCGGAAGCTGCTCCTCGAAAACTGGAATTTGTTCTTGGGCCCGATACATTACACGACATAGAGAAAGCCAAATCGTCCCATGCAAGGTCAGTATACCTGCTGCAAGACCAACCTAATGTCAGATTGCGGACCGCAAGGTATTTATGGACGGTTCACTTTTTGGCCTGGGATAAATCTTGCAGGAACACTCAGTGGGAATATCAAGAATAAGACAAATATTATTTTTTTGAATATACATTTTCTTTTTAAGCACTTTAACTCCGTTCTCGCTACAACAAAGTTGACCATAGAATACCAGACCTCAACACACCGGAGGCATTAACACTTATTCGTATATCTCAAAGATCCTGAAGACCACCCAACACATGCATACTGTGGCGACAACGGTTTTTACGCTGTAAAACGAACTGGAAACATTGGCGCCTGCACATAGAAAGCTCTAACCTTCCCGAAATGTGCTACTGGATTGTGGATTTTACCGTTCGAACTTTTTCGCAAAGTAGTTCTCCTTTCTAAAAACAAATGAGACTAACGAACTTGACATTTAAACGAATAAATCTTTTTGCACTATATTTTGATAGACTAAGCGAACGGACGACAGAATTGGTTGTCTGCTAGGTGCGCCTTTCAGGAGATGCCAGCATAAGTTACATGCATAGTTAATTCATTGTCCGAAATCACGTCCGCCGCTGACTTCGGGAAGTGTTTTAGTGTCATTTCTTACAGAAAAAGAGCTGCGTCTTCAAATTTCACAAGGTAAAATTCACTACCTAAATGCACATTTGGTGAAGGTTGAGTTCTCTAAATGAAGGCGCTAATTTGTTTTGTTTGTTTTACAGAGTACGAAACACTGGCCAAATTACTTGTCCTAATTTGATTTTCCAGCCACCAAAGTTCTCTGAGAGAATTAATTTATCCAGATATATTATTGCGAGCATAGAGGAGTCCTACAAGTGGGTCGTAGATATGCATAGCTTGCACTGACGTCACTTGGTCAGATTTAAGGGGGAAAGGGCGCGAGCTTCCGATTTATTATCTATGCGCGTCTGATCACCAGAAAGAAGGGCAGACTGACGTCATGTGCAAGCCATATATGGCTAGGGCCATAGCGGATCAAGCTTAGTTTCTGTAAATATATATCGAAATTTAAATTTTATATTTCCTATGTTCCCTCGTCCTGATCTGACCTTTCTCACTTTGTCAGAGATGAGAGCCCTACTGTTCTTCAGCAAGCTGTTCGCGTAAAATTCTACCTTCAAAGAAGGATAGAAAAAGGGTAACGAGATGCGATTACCGATTTAGGATGCTGTAATTCATAATAATGACAATTAACACCACAGATATGCCGGCGGCACTGAAAGGCTCTTCTATCAATTTTCCGAGTACGGAAAAAAGTTCGTCCAGTCGTGCAACATGAGTCCGGACGGCTACGCGCAGATGGCCACGCAACTGGCGGCCTTCAGGTAAGAAGATCTCTTGCGCGCGTAACGCGTTTTGTTGGAATGAGGGTTACGCATTGACGGCGTTAATTTTTCTTCAAATCAGGGGGTGCTTTTTTGGTTTAATTTTTTTTTAATTCTTCTTTTTTTGTGTCGAGGTAATGGTGAACGTTTATCAAAAATTGTGTTGAAGAACTGTAGCATATGATTCCCTAACTTCTAGAAAACATGCTTGTGACCCGAATATGTCCCGCTACCGATAAAATAGGGCAACAAGTCAAGGGGTGTGGTTCCGAAAAAAAGAAGCAGCGTCAATGTGGGCTGAATTCCGCATTAACACATAGTGAAGCAGTACGGGCAGTTTGATACTTTAGACCCATGTTACGGATAAAAAAAAACAGGACGCGGGATGGCCAAAAAAACATGCTTTTCATGCAAGGCTCGTCAAATTATGAGGCGCTGGAGAAATGCAGCCTTCTGCGTTAAGTCCTTATTTCGAACTCTTTTTGTTCGCCTTCCGCCCATTGAAAAGCATGCGGGAAGGGCCTTAGAACGCACCTGGTATCGCTGAGCTGCAGCGTTCTTCCGCAAGATAAAGTCCGTCTTCGTTCCTCCCCGTCACCATGGCAACGAACGCCGAATGAATGGAAGCACGCACGGTACCGCCGCGTGAAGCCAGCAACAGCTGACGCCATTTTACGAACGCCGTCTGCTAGCCAAAGCCGAACGCGATCAAACATATAAAGGTGTAAAAGATATAATCGTTAATTTTATCGGTACTCTAGAAATTGTTTTGATTCATTTCTGACTTACATGCTTGTTAAGCATTCAATGGTATCCGTGTTCAGCAAAAAGGTTTAAATAGTTATTTTTGTTACCAGGTGTATTGGCACCCCGGTCATGGTATATGGAGCGGCTTCAGCTCGCCAATTCCTCCACGGACGAGTTGATACATTTCACGCCTCCATGGAAGAGAGCCTGTCCTTCTGCAAAGTATTCGACAACCCCTTATCAAGCAGAGAAGAGAAGGAGCAGAGCCTCCGGAAAGCCGTGGAAAGATGCAAACAAGAAGCCGTTTTTGTAAGTTTTTTATGCGCTGTTGTTTAAGCTGATGAACAAATCTCAGTGGCGAAAAAAAGGTAAATTTTATGCTGTAGGCTGTTTAAGAATCTCTTTATGTAACACTACGGCACATCCGCGGTGTTTGTAGAGTATTGCAATGGCTAACTTTTGTAAAATCATACATCCGCCATTTGCTTGAAGTATGCTGCAAGTACAGCTGATGTTATTTTTGAAGGAAAAGAAATAGAGGGGGGGGGGGGGGGGGCTTTAGTAGATCCTTTCGATGCCTGCTACAAGGATATCCGATTCTCCGCTGGCGGCTTTGCACATGTGCCATATGATTACCGCGTTTTTTCGTAGGAGTTTTTGGGACAACGTACTTGAACTCATCAGTTTAAAGGCGAAAGCCTAATACGTCCCCTTACGCGAAAAGGCGGCGTTGGCGTTGTGCACGAAAGATGGCCATAAAAATACGTCATCAAGCACGCGCCGTTCAAGCTCATGCTTTACAATCCCTTCGCCATGTGTTACCTTCTCTACTGAACAAGTACCATCTAGAAAACATAGATATATACTCTCTGACTAGAGCTGAATTGTATCAGTGTTTTATCAACGCGGATGTCTCTGTATGACATTTTTCTTTTTCTCGCTTTTGCATAATATGCTTGCTGCCGAACGTTCCTGCGCTCTCACTTGTTTACTCTGTTTTATTGTTACTTAAGTACATGCCTAGTTTGTAAGAGAAACTCTATATGCTGTATAACGAGTATTTTTAATGTATAACACGTTTCAGCCAGATTGCTATGCTTGTTTTGCATTAGGGCCCCAGACCCCGTCAAGTTACCATATGGTAGCTTTTTTGTCTGGAAGCTCGCCAGAGTAAATTTCTGGAAATAAAGATTTCATTTCATTTCATTTCAAAGTGGACGCGCCTCAGAAATAAAATACAAAAAAAGCGCAGCAACGCAGATGCTTCGTTGAGGGAAGCCTTGGAGCCGGCGGGAGAACCGCGCCTGCGCAGTGGGGAAACGTGACGTCACCGCCCGAGCGCCGTGTGCAAAAAGGAAGACGTGGCGCGCTGCTTGTAGGAATGCGCTACGTGTAGGAATGATTTTGCATTCTTACACGTAAGCCATCTTAAGTGTGTTCGGCGTGTTTTTGTTGTCTGCTAATTCCACTTATATAAATGGTTCCTTCGCGATGCGCTCTGCTACTTTAACAAGTTCATATATTTTTTTTCCATACATCCTCAAGGGCGCGTGGACATTGTAGACGGGAATGGGTCAGAGGTATATCAAACGAAGAATAAAGAAGCGACAAATTCTAAGAACACAAATAATAAACTGTAAATAAAATAAAAAAAACTGAAATAGTGTTAATGTTACCGGGTAACTGCAAAGAAAAATGATTTTTTAAAGAGCCTAATCGGGACAACGCATGTCCAAATTAGGCACGACAAAAAGTGGTTTTGGTAATATATACGCAACAGGGCGTTATTTAGTCGGAGTCACAACCTCTCCCCATTTGAAACTTCCGCCCTTTCGACCGGCGCGGAGCAGAAGTACGCCACGCCCCTCGCTCTTGGATTTGCTCTTGGATTGACTTGGCTGCGGAGTTGAACGACGCACACAGCGTCTCGACTCCCGGTGCGTCTTGTGTGCATACCACAGCCTTTAGTCACTTCTCTGTTTTGTGCAACTAGTGACGTTGGTTCTGTGCGAATTGCGCGCAAAATGGACCCCGAATTGAAGCGTCAGCTTCTTGGCCGCTGCAAGCAACTGGGTCTTCGGCCATACGAAGATACGCCGTGGAGGACGGCTGCCAACAACGAAAACGGCGCACCGCTTGAGCCTCCCCAGCCTTCGGCGCGCTCGGTAGAAAAAGCGTCGGGATCACCCCGTGTCTCAGTTGCGGACGTTCGGTGAAAACGGTGCAAATCTCGCAGGCCTCCGGAGTGAAAGGACGAGAAGATACCTGGACACGTCTGTCACTACGCGAAAGCCTGATTGCCTGCAACAAAATAGCATTCAGCTTGTCATCTTTCGGGGCGACATGGCTGCTGAAAAACTCGCTGTCGCAATCACGAATCTGGCAACGTTTTACAGAGCAACGGCGCCGCTTTGCAGGCGCTCACATCTCAAAACCACCTAAATTGCACGCGCCAGCATAAAAAATAGCACGCTCAGAAAGCACAGGAAAATGTGCTAGGAAAGCGAAGAGAACAACTTAAGAAAAAGAAAGTAAAAAACCGCGGGTTAAAGCCAAAACACCGCGTCGCTTCCTATCACTAACAGCTGCAACAGCTGCTAAGTACACAATGCCCCACTTCGGGAAATCTCACTCAAACACCTGGGTCAACAGGAAAAACTTATAACTTAGGCGAAACGACTTGTTGAGGTAGGCGAGACAGGCGGGAGCAGAGATAGCGGCGGCCATGCTTTTGTTTGTTATGGTATGAATCCACACGGAAGTGGCCGTCTTGTAAACAGTTTGTAAATACAAATATCTTTCATTACATGCGCTATTCTTTAAACGTAAAAATAAGTCGCTCAAATGGAAATTACAATATATCACAAAGGTTCAACAACCAAGATCTAAGCTGTCAATCAATCTCTTAGCCAATGAAAAGACAATTGCTATCACACGTCACTCCCCGACGTGATTATACGTCACTTCGTGACGTATAATACCAACTTTTTGGCGCGCAATTTAAAACAGACCAAAATAGCCGCAAACTAAATTCAGTCTCGATCAACAAATATTGCTGTAAAGAATAATTTATTTTGCGGAAAAATCGTTTTGGGATTTGCATGTCCAAAATAGGCTGTTTAAAATAACACTTTTTTTTCTTTGCAGTCAACCTTGAACGCAGTTTTAAAACAGGAGCCATCGAAGCGAGTTTCCGCCGATACTGCTTTGGGGATATTGTTATGGTATTAATAATTGACACCTTTCCTTTTTTATTTTTCCAATGAAATCATGTAGTTTTGCGTTGAC